>JADPWL010003187.1:0-75847 GCA_019059595.1 Marasmia exigua | reverse complement strand
CGCTCAAGTGGTCTTCCGCATAAAAAATCAAGTTAAGTGAAATTGCCCAAAAAACAGATAGATAAGTGTTGATTTAAAATACGGTAACGTTAGATTTTAAGGTCGTTCTATATCGTTGTCACTGTCTGTCTACCCTGGAACGATCATTTCAGTGCCTAAGTTGAGGAATTTATTATTAGACGACCGATTGCACTGTTAGCTTAGTGGGTTAATAGTACTTAGAAACGATGATTCTCTTATTCAACAAAAACTGGAGCATAATGGGATTACGTCTCCGGACTGTTGTGACTTCGTTTGATTCGATGCAACTTTGCAGTCCGGAGACAACCATTATTTATTTTGATCCGTGTTTCATTTTTCGTCTTGTGTGCTTTACCACGTTTAGCGTTTTTTACCAAACGTGGTGAGAGTAATCTTGTTCTGACTGATTTAAACCCAGCCGATCGCTCCGGGTTATAATCTATCATTACAGACATCTCAGATAATCACCTTAGTCTTACTACACCTTTTTAGAGCGGCCGTCTCCTACTGGAGTGTTTCGGTCTTAGGTGACATCCACTAAATCCATGTTTCAATTTTGTATATATACAAACTCCAAACTAAAACTTTGCCATCGCGATGCAGGAATATATCTATGTCAGCTAATTTTACGGTGGCGTGTAACGTGATGCACAAACACTTGCTTGTGACTTGGTAGATGTAATGTTTTTGCAGACAGATTTTTAATGCTTACGCATTTGAACAGAAAATAAAACTTTTTTTGAATTAAGTACAATATATTAAACAATTTAAGAACTAATATAATATCACAACGCTCACGCCTAAGAATTCCGAAGAAAAAAAAATCCGAGTAGGATTTGAACCTAGAACCTCTGAATCATCACGAACCGTATTTAAAAATAATAATTATCTAACTAGTTTTTAATTTGTTTTTTACTTTACTTGAAAGTCAAAGAGGTAAGTACAGTTAGCTATACATTAATGTAAACAAATCTGTAATCACCATTTTCACCTTTATGTCAAACCCGTTTGGTTCAATACCAATTGTATAAATTTGACAGAATGTGGTAACCTGATGTGGCGATGTACATTGTTTGTACCTATTATCACTCCTACAATGCATCATACAGAAAATGTAATTGAACT
Source organism: Marasmia exigua (assembly GCA_019059595.1). Taxonomy (NCBI): domain Eukaryota; kingdom Metazoa; phylum Arthropoda; class Insecta; order Lepidoptera; family Crambidae; genus Marasmia; species Marasmia exigua. The sequence goes on along the minus strand of JADPWL010003187.1, from coordinate 74,701 downwards.
TTTATGTATAGGTACTTAGTATTATTTAGCACAGTGGTTTGAGTACTGATTGACACGCAAGGGTCGCAGGTTCATGATAATGTATGTGATGTTGTCTATATTTTCATACAAGATACGTTTCTGCTTAATTATTGTCTCACTGTAAGACATATGCTTTCATCAAAGAAATTGAAGTGAGTAAGGGTACCGGAGGTCCAATCCAGGGTAAAAGAGGTTAGAAGGTAAGCAGCGCACTTGTGGCACCACTGGTGTTGCAGGTGTTCATGGGCGGCGGTAATCGCTTACCATCAGGTAATCCGTCGGCTCGTCTACCACCAAATTTTCATACAAGATGCATTTCATCTTAGGTAATTATTGTCACACTGCAAGACACATACATGCCTTCATTGAAGAAACTGAGTTATTGCTATTATTTTGTGATAAGGTATAATCACTATTTTATCAGTGGGAGAACAATGCTTCGGCATGAATGAGTCGGCTTGACTGTAATAATACCTCACTCTCACAGAAAACCTGCCTGAAGCAGTGCATGCGCTGTATTTCGCAGCGTGAGGGGGGTACCGGAGGCTCAATACAGGGATGAGGGGTTAAAAGGTAAGCAGCGCACCACCACTGGTGTTGTAGGTGTCCATGGGCGGCGGTAATCGTTTACCATCAGGTGATCCATCGGCTCGTCTGCCTCCTATATCATAAAAACATTATGCTTAACATGAGTTGGTATTGATCACAAGCTCGAGCGGCAGAGCTATGTTAAAAAATCTAATCATATTTTTGCTCAACCGGGAACAGAACCCAGAACCCCTGAACATAACAGATACTTAATCAATAGTTTTGTTTTTAACCATGATGTAAATACAGCTACTAATTTCTGAGATATTTTTCAATAATGGTTCTCATAGTCAAGTTGCATTCGATGAATACGACGCGCTGCTGAATTTGCATAAAATAAAAACAATGCATGCGTTAATGAATTGGAGCTGGGGTGTAATCACGGACTTTAAGCGATAATATTGATAGAGATTAATCAACGTGTGTATGGATTATGTACAAAATTCATATTCTTGACTTAGCTATTGCGATAGGTGGCAGACGAACAGACGGATCACCTGATGGTAAGCAAATGCCGCTGCCCATGGACACCTGCAACACCAGTGGTGGTGCGCTGCTTACCTTTTAACCTATTTTACCTTGGGTTGGGCCTTGGTACCCTCACTCACGCAGCGAAACACAACGCATGCACTGCTTTACGTCAGTTTTCTGTGAGGACGTGGTATTACTCATGCCAAGGCGTGGCTCTTCCGCTGTTATATACATATATACACAATATAGCAAGAGATCTTTCTATTATAGACAAAAATACCCAATACTCATAAATAAACTTATAGCATTAATATATACTAGTAGTAGTAGTAGTGGTAGTTTAGCAGAAATTATGAATGAATCGCTAGTATTATAAATATAGCTACCAATGTCACTCGACAATAACTCGATACATCACAGAATCAAGTCCTTAGGGCCGAGTTCACCAACTTTAACAACGGTAATCTCACTTTAAATATAGTTCAACCAAGGATTAGTATTTTTCAGGTACGGTTTAAATGTGATAACTATCGTTTAATATGTTGATGAACTCGGCCCTTAAATAAGCAAATCGAAAATAAATCAACGCCAAGTTTAAACTGTTCTGTTTGAACTAATTTTTCTTGCTTAAAATTATTATGTTTTTATGATCGTTTTGTTTTAGCCGCTGGTTTCTTGCCTGCAGAATAGTTATTACATCGCCACGGTGCGCACTAGCATGTGCGCGCGTGGCTAACGTATACACAAAGTCTTGATGTTTTCATGAAAGGTCAGTTAATTACTACGGGTAATTTAGGTAAAGCCTTCTCTGTATAGACGTTTTGTAATCGTTAAAATTTAAAAATAACATACTTACAAATTTAAATTAGTTTATGGTCAATGTGAAATAGTCTTTGTACTTTTCGTAACGTTAGTTGCAATGAAATCTTTAATCAGCAATTAATAAAACATGCACACAAATAATTTCGCCGCTAGTTTTCAAGAAATACCATGTGAACAAAATTATTTTGCTGAAAACCATAAAAGTCAGAGGTAGGTAACCTGTTGATTTAGTAGTCAAATTAACTGACGAAATTGACTGAATATAAGTAAATGATTTATTTGCAGGTATTGAAACAACCAAACGCTGTGTTCGCTATTAGAGATATATTGATTTGAATGTTTGATGTAAATGCAAAAAAATATACTGTAGCGCGCATGGTAAGCCCCTCAGGCCAAGTTGCCACGTTTGGCCACCCAGCGGCGCCACGATCGCGCCGCGCTGTTCGCGCGCCGGCTCGCTTCCGCGATTGTAATCGTTAGCGAAGAATCCACGATAAATATTCATTTAAGACAGATTGTCCTTAGTATTTAAGTTCATTGGAAAGTAAAAGTACTACTAGAAGTCTGGAGTTATTATTTAACCCCCGACAAGGCGCCCTGAGAAAGAAGAAAAGAAATAGAAAAGTCTCATCTCTGCCGAGGAGCAAACGCCGGCCACAAAATGGCTGCCCAACTTTAGGCCGCTTACGAAAATAACAATTTGTACGCAAGTTCGAAGCACGATGCCGCGAACCCGGCGCCAATCGCGTCGTGAGACGCAATCGCAATCTTTTTTCGACACAAACGAAGAGGATAACGACGAGAATGTGACTCCGAGTATCCCGGCTTCAAGTGTCGCCGCCATGCTTGATGCGCTACAGCGCTCGCAGGCCGAATCGATGGAGAGGCTGATCGATAAGCTGATGGTGCGCCAGAGCACCTCCCCTCTCGACACATCCAGCGTTAGTAATTCGACGGGCAACTTTTCCCGTTGCACTGCCCGTTTCTCCGGCGAACCAGGTGAATCAGTGGATGCTTTCATCGACGCCGTCGAGAACTATAAGGAGTGTACGTCTACATCCGACAACAACGCCCTGCGCGGCATGTCGATGTTGTTGACCGGACCAGCCGCCGTGTGGTGGCTGAGCACCAAAAGTGAAGTGCAAACGTTCAGTGAACTATTAGTGAGATTAAGAGCTGCGTATGGTGATAACCGGCCACCATACCGGATCTACAAGGAACTATTTTCGTTAAACCAAGGTGCTGAAGGCACAGATTTATTCGTAGCGAGGGCCCGAGCGCTTCTATCTCGGCTCCCCTCAGACGATGTGTCAGAACGAGCTAAACTAGATATGGTCTACGGTTTGCTAGACCACCGCATCCGTGAGAGAATACGTAGAGAAGATGTTAATTCGTTTGCCGAGTTGCTGCGACTTGCCCGTTCGGTGGAGGATTGTATCGGCGAAGTACAACCTGTGAAAGAAAATCCCCGGCCTGCCAACGGCGCCCGATCCGGCCCCGTTCCCGAAATCGCTGCCCCGGATTTTGCTGCGCTGACTCCGCCGCCGCGCCGCTCTGCTACGTCGACGGCGCCCCGTGCAACGAGCCCGCAACATCGAAGACGCACAAACAACGATTCTGTATCCTTGCCAAAACATTCTTCTCCTCCAAAATCACTTCATAATCCTAAACCTATTAGTTGTTATGGTTGCGGTACGAAGGGTGTGATAAGGTCGCGCTGTAAAACATGCAGTAATGTTTCGTTCGCTTCTTTTCATCCCACAAATTCACGCCGAAATTCGAATTCTGTTTGTTTACATAATGAAAAAATGCACAAATGTCAAATTTTGAATGAAAGTGATAGAGTGAATGATCCGCGCAATAAAAACTTTCATTCTTCCACAGACAAGTTGTATCATGCACCACAGAGTAAAGATTCAATTTTTTTAAAGAAAGTCACTGCTTTGGACAACGGTCCGAATCACACTGTAGGTACTAGGTGTGTTCTGAAACCGGACATAGGGTTGTCCGTGTATGATTTTAGTAAAGCTCCGACACATGTTGATAAAAAGGCTCGTACATACGATAAGGTTTCGGCTCCGACGCAAGGAGGAGATTTTTATCATATTTCAGATTTCTCTCGTAATTCAAATATGCGTAGGCCTATTTTAAGTGTTACGGTTTTAGGGTTAAGAGGCACTGCTCTAATAGATACTGCAGCTAAATGCTCAGTTGCTGGAACTTCCCTGTTTAGGATTTTAAAAAGGCATGATGTACCTTTGGTATCCACACAGGTAAACGTGAAACTCGCTGATGGCCAGTGCACGCCTCGCGATGTTCAAATAGCGTGTCTACAGGTCCAAATCACGCCAGATAAGAAATTACCGGTTGACTTCGTAATCTTTCCGGAAGCCGACAATACGGATACACTTTTAGGAATGAACTTCTTAAAAGCTGCAGGTATAGTGTTGGATTTTGCTGATGAATCCTGGTATTTTGCTGATAGCTCCGCACGTTATCCCTTGGAGTACGAGTGTGGGAGTGGAACCGTGGGCTCGCCGATGGAGGTGTCTGCCTTGATGCTCAGGGATGATGAAGGTGCGATGCTTACTCACGTTCAGCGCCAACAGGTATTGGATGTTCTCCAGGGTCATGAGGATGTCTTTCAACTAGGAGGAGGCGTCACTCCGTATGCAGAGCACCGAATAGATACGGGTTCCCACCCGCCTATTGCTGTTCCACCGTACCGCCTCACTCCAGCCAAGAAAGCTATTATGGAACAAGAGCTAGAGAAGCTTCTCAGGGATGGAGTAGTCGAAGAGTGTGAGTCTGCGTGGGCAGCTCCTGTGGTTCTCATACCTAAGAAGGATGGTACTCACCGTTTTTGCGTGGATTATCGCCGCCTAAACGCTGTGACTAAGAGTGATACTTACCCCCTTCCAGTCATCGATGAGCTGCTCCATGCGACCAAGCGTAACTGTGTAATCAGTACCATTGATCTTCGGTCTTCTTACCATCAGGTGAGCGTCGCGATGCAAGATCGTGACAAAACAGGGTTTGTAACGCCGCTAGGGACTTACCGTTTCACGAGGATTCCCGAAGGAGGACTGAAGAATGCTTCTGCTACACTTCAGCGTCTCATGGATCGTTTTCGCTCGTGTACCTTCCTGCGTGACGTCACTCTTCTCTGTTACCTGGATGAACTTTATGTGATCTCGGAAGGAATTGATCAGCACTTGAAGGATTTGGACCTAGTATTCAACAGACTGCGTGAGTTTGGTCTCTGCGTCAACCGCGAAAAAATGTGTTTTCGCGTCTCGAGAGGTAAAATACCTCGGTCATGTGATCACACCTCAGGGGGTCGCTGCAGACCCAGAGAAGGTTAGCGCGATCAGCGCTATGAAGGAACCTACTTCGATAAAGCATCTGAAATCGTTTATTCAGTCATGTTCCTGGTTTCGTAAATACATACCCAACTTCTCACGAGTAGCTCAGCCGTTGACGATGTTGACGAAGAAGGACCAGCCATGGGTATGGGGAGAAGCACAGGCGGAAGCCTTTAAAGAACTTAAAAGATTACTTACCTCATCTCCAATCTTGATACAGCCAGATTATACGTTACCGTTCATCCTCAGGACCGACGCGAGTAGCTACGCCTTGGGTGCTGCTTTACTCCAGGGGGAGTCGCCGCCCGACGAGCGTCCAGTAGCTTATGCCAGCCGTCTCCTGAGCCCAGCGGAGAGGAACTACTCAACCACCGAGCGTGAGGCTCTGGCCGTGGTTTGGGCCGTAGAAAAGTTCCGTGGGTACATTGAGGGTCACCCGGTGCACGTGCGCAGTGACCACCAACCCTTGAAATGGCTCCTCACAGTGAAGTCACCGTCAGGCAGGTTAATCAGGTGGGCCCTGAAGCTGCAGACGTTCGACCTGAAAGTGGACTACACGCCGGGGAAGGCGAACGTCGTCGCCGACTCCCTCAGTCGTCCACCTTGTGGAGAGGAGGACCTGGCGTCCTGTGGTATATGCGTCGTCACTGTAGATGTACCGCGCGTGAGCCCGGAGGAGCTCCGCAGTTCCCAGATGGAAGATCCAGATGTCGTAAAGGTAATTCGGGACATAGAAGGAACTGATGCCCTTGCTTCGACGCGTTGGTTAGAACGCGGGTACTTGATGAATCAAGGAGTCCTCTATAGGTATAACCCCGATACTGACTCAGAAGAACCTCAGCTAGTGATTCCCATCTCTATGGTGGAGTCAATACTTAAAGAGTACCACGATGCGCCAACTGCCGGTCACCAGGGTGTGGACCGTACCATTGATCGCATCCGGCAGCGGTACTATTTTACTGGTATGCGAAGACGTGTTACCGAATACCTCAAGAATTGTCTTGATTGTCAACGCTACAAGTTCAGTAACCAGAAACCTGCAGGCCTCCTTCAGACGCCCATCCTGAACCAGCGTGGTGAGGTCTTGGCAGTAGATTTATTTGGCCCTCTGCCAGAAGGTGAAAATGGCGAGAAGTGGATACTTCTTGTAGAGGATACAGCCACGCGTTGGGTGGAGCTGTTTCCGCTACAGGAAGCTACTGCAGAAGCGTGTGCTTCCCTGCTTATTGAGCAGTATTTTCTACGATATGGCTTTCCTAGGAGAGTAATCTCCGATAATGGAGTACAATTTGTGTCTGCAGTCATGCAGCAGTGCATGTATGTTTGTGGAATTAAGCAAAACCTCGTTCCTCTCTACCACCCAGAGGCTAACCCAGCCGAACGAAAAAATCGGGACCTGAAGATCCAGCTAGCAATTCTGGTGAAAACCGAACATCGTTCCTGGCCTAAGCACCTCGCTCAGGTCCGTTTTGCTCTTAATTCGGCCACCTGTAGCACAACAGGTATGACACCCGCGCATATGTCGTTTGCACGAGAGATGCGAACACCTTTTGGACGCACATCATGACCTGAAAGGCCGTACTCAGTAAAGAGAATTTTGTCCCATCAAGCCACTCCTTACCTGAGAAAATTTATAGCGTCTCTTCAAGAAGCAAGAGACCGGGTTGAAAAAACAGCAGGACTCTCGAAAAGATACAGCCGACGGTTCCAGGCGACAACATCCGATTTACCAAGTTGGTGATAATATATTATTGACTACTCATGCTCTAAGTAGTGCCTCAAAAGGGGTCACGAAGAAATTTCATGCCTCAACGCGATGGGCCTTATGTTGTTAAACGCGTTGTCAGTCCTACTACGTATGAAGTAGCCGATCGCGATGATAAGGTGATAGGTCGTTTTCATGTGTCAGATATCACTCCTTGTGTCGCAAACGAAAACTTACGTTGAGGCCTGTTCCAGCCGCGACGTTTGCGTGGTCGCCCGCGAAAAACGTAATCGCAAACGTAATTCCCCTGTCTCTACCCCTTCGTGCGCGCAACCCGTTGCTCACCTCCCAATCGGGACGAATTATGTGAGTTGGAGGAGGAGAGTGTAGCGCGCATGGTAAGCCCCTCAGGCCAAGTTGCCACGTTTGGCCACCCAGCGGGCGCCACGATCGCGCCGCGCTGTTTCGCGCGCCGGCTCGCTTCCGCGATTGTAATCGTTAGCGAAGAATCCACGATAAATATTCATTTAGACAGATTGTCCTTAGTATTTAAGTTCATTGGAAAGTAAAAGTACTACTAGAAGTCTGGAGTTATTATTTAACCCCCGACAAGGCGCCCTGAGAAAGGAAGAAAAGAAATAGAAAAGTCTCATCTCTGCCGAGGAGCAAACGCCGGCCCACATACTTATATTTTTTTTTGAAAAGAGAAATACAAAACACCACAAATGTTTGTTGTGATAGTCCCATCTATTTACCTACCTACGATGTTGTTTATTAATTAAAGCTACTTAGTTGTATGCAAGTTGGTACGCTGGTTTCTAAGCAATGTGAATGAATAAAGGTTTCTGAAAAAAAAAAATGAAATAAAACACAAGTATACATCCTACCGATTTTCAGACATTGTAACTACGCTTAAATAGGTTTTTTATTGTTTACTTCTCAAGAAGTATATGATTTTTCACACTTCAAACGTGCCCATTCTAATCTAGGTGAATAAAGGTTGAATACCTCTGCTAAAATAATGCGCAATCTGCACTTTTCTATATTAAAAACGCAGAAATGATGGGTACCGTATCAGTACTCCCAGGAGACATCTAAGGAACACTCGTAGTTAGTGCTTCGGCGTCGATACTCTCTGACCTAGAAATGATCCAAGAAGCCCCCATGAAACTCTGAAAAAATGTTCGTAGTTTAAACTTCTTTGATTGTCCAAATCATCTCTCTTTCCAGGTTTTTATTGACGTATTCTATTGTGTTGTCCATCATAGAATGCATCTTTGTCTTTCTATGTCTTTGTAAGTGCTAATGTATTTTTTATAACATTATTTTCCCATTTTCGTACTAATTGTTCAGATCCTAACTCTCCTGACTGATGTGTGGATAAAAACTTATGGATTTCAGGTCCTGACTAAAACAAAGGAAACAAACGGTCGAAAAGAATCGTCGAATCACACCACTTTCTTCGAGTCAGAAGACGAACGCTCAAGTCAATTGGATATCCGTTTTTTTGTCTACATTCATACCCCATCAATCATTTTATTTTCTCTGTTATCATACCTTTATCTAGATGTAGACAACATCCACCGTCCGGAATATAAATGATAATAACTCCAAAATAATTTTTCAGTTGAAAAAAAAGAAGATCAGCAAAGGGCTCTAGCCAAAGAACACCTAAAGCCCTCGCCTAGCGGTCGTTTCCGTGAGGTGGCTCTTTGACTCGGCGTCCGACTTACGTAGTGTCAACGCCTGCAAAGAAAAAAGAGGCTCCTAGCTTCGTTGCATTCACCCGTAGGTGTGTCCGTGTGGAGTCACGCGTCGGAAGCGCAATTTTGAACGGTACGGGGGCTGCTGTGCTGAGCTGCGTCTCTACAGACTTGGAGGTAGGTACGACAACTCTAATCGTGGCTTTGACATAGTGCGGAGAAGTCTGTTATTTGGGTTCGACCTGCTAAGGGGAACGGACTCACCCAGAATTAGTTTGCTAAAAAAAATTTTGTTAAATGTGGCCAAAACTAATTTACGGAAGAAGGAGTTTTTTACAGCAATAAGAATAAAAAAAAAATAAGAACTGTGGAATATTTTATGAGTTGAACTCCTTCTTCCGCAATTTTAGTTTGTATAAATTTGCGTACTTTATTTCATAACTTGTTTGTTTGCACAGTGAAAGCATTCCACAATGGCAAACACCACGTATTTGTTCTGTATGCGACGTATCTTGTTAGAAACAAAGTTTTTTCCGCTCACTTGAAAAGGTATTTTGCACAAAAATAACAGTTCAGTTGTTGAAGCGATGGTATAGTGAAAGTACACAGTGCTTTTCGTAGTCGCATCGCTCTTACACGCGTTAAATGTACAACGTTCGGGAATGGACGAGGACGAGGAGCACTCGTCGGTCTATCCTGCTGAATTTTTATCGCGTTGCGCGCACGCGTTCCGTCTTTTGCTTTCGGACACGAATGCAAGCGCATTCTAGCTCAAAGTAACTTTGAGTTATTTTCTTGAATTTTTTCAGCATACAAGGATTCTGTTTCATTAAATCTTTTGCAACCGAAAATATAAACTTGCATCAAAATTATGATTTTGAGAGAACGTTTAATATCATCATTTACTTGGTACAAAAATTGTAAATTTTGAAGATAGAGATAGTGGGTCGGCTTAGTCTGCCGAAGTTTGTGATTTAGAAGTAAAACATTAAAAATACAACCCTTGACAGGAGTCGTCAAGTTTTGTATAGTTTTGCCTGAAAACATAAATACATAAACGAGCTGTGTATAAATACTACAGATGAAATTCTTGATAAATTTCAGTGTGTGCTTTCTTTTGTCATGGTGTGGCTGTTAGCGGCATCCACTGTGTTTCCTGCTAAAATGTATTTGTCTCATCCGCCGTTAACGTGAACTTCTATGCTCGTCTACGTAATCAAACTGGTTTTCTAAATATTAAGCACACCTTTATCACTGACTAGTCTTGTTTCCAGGTGGAGGTTTTCGTGATTATATGGAATAAGCAAGTGGGGGGTGGGGAATATTAAAACTAATCTCTCGTCATAAGTTAATATGTTATGGTCGTAAAAATGAACTGTGGTACGTTGTTGGGTCCTATTTGTACAAAAGAGAACGCCGAAAAGAGACATCACTATACATACAAGTGCTTTTTCCTTGAAACAAAAAACGTACACATTACTCTGTCTATTAAAGAGTTATCTTATTTACTTCGCAAGCAGTTAACTAAACCTCATTCGAAAGTATATTTATGTGAAGATTGTATGATTTTTTTTGACAACAACGATAAACTTGATGCCCACATTTGTATGGTGTGGCACGATTGTTGACCCAATGAAGGACTCGACTACAATTTGACCACTAACGACGTTAATGCAAGTAATGCCCTTCGTTTTGGCGTACGCAGATTTTGAACTTTCTGTGTTTTAGGAAGCACTGAATGCAATTCAGAAATCAAGGATTATGTCTGAACGAGTCACGGCATCACACATTGTGATGGGACGCTTACATTACATAATCAAAATTTTATATTATATCCTATGTGTCTTCTAGAGGAGAGAGGGTGCTGTGCAGCGAATCGCAGTGATTCGGCAGCGAGTGGCATCGTCTGCCGAGTTTAATCTGCGTAAGCAGAGGCGGTTACCCATAGATGCGTTTATGTGGTTAGATTCGTGGCTGTGGCTAGACAATCGCGGCATAAGCGTGACGATTTGAACTATATTATAGCAGATCACAAGGAATATCGCTTGTTGCCGCATATCTGGTAACATTTCAATGGGAAAGATCTAGGCAAAGTGCGACAGAAAAGCAGAAATAGAGACGGTGGTCATCAAGCAAACTGTTTGTCTATTGTAATCATCAGATTGGAGGTTACAGTAAAAGACCACTGCATAGCTACCGACGGTATCAGCTTGTGAGCGCACAGTCTTATTGAATATGAAGTATCGACGGCCTAATTTGTACCTATTTTTTTTTCATAAATGAGCCGGTTATGATAGTCGCTCTAGTGGAGTAGAGATACGAGAATTAAGGAGAATGCCAGGTAGAATTGCCAGTATGCAAAAACTAGAAAATTAATTTACAATTCACAAAATATTCCAAGTAAATGGTACTGACATCATACCAGTTCGTTTTGTGGACTCTTTTAAATTTTTAGGCACAAGCCTTGAGAAGCTAGCAGCAAATTTAAATAATAATGATTTTAGTCATTTATCGCGGTTTTATCCATCTAATAAGCATTTTAATTTATTGAGACGCAAAGGAGTTTATCCTTATGAATACATAACTACTTGGACCACGTATGAGGAGGAAGAGCTCCCTCCCCAGGAATGTTTTTTTAGTAAACTGCATAATAGTAACATTTCGTCAGAAGATTACGAACATGCAACAAAAGTTTGGCAAACATTTGAATTATCAAATCTTGGAGAATATACCGATTTGTATCTTAAAACAGATGTTCTTTTACTAGCAGACGTCTTCGAAAGTTTTCGTCAAACTTGTAAAACAAATTACAAGTTAGATCCCGCTTTTTACATAACAGCACCCAGTCTGAGTTTTGATGCTATGCTTTTAAAAACAGACGTTAAATTAGAATTAATTAATGACATGGAAATATTACGAATGATTCAAAAAGGTATTCGCGGCGGAATTTGTTTATGTTCAACAAGGTATTCAAAAGCTAACAACAAATATTTAAATTCTTATGACCCGACAAAAGAGATAACTTTTTAGTTTACATTGACTGTAATAATCTCTACGGCTTTGCTATGTGCGCTTATCTACCTCACTCACATTTCAAGTTATTAAATGATGATGAAATTAGCAGAATTGATTTTCAAAATGTGTCAATTAATGGAGACACTGGTTACATACTAGAAGTAGACATAGAATATCCAGAAGAATTGCATGATAATCATAATGACTTTCCTTTTTGTGCGCAAAAGTTTATTCCACCGGGTTCAAAAACATGTAAATTAATCCCAAATTTATACGATAAATTTTTGTATGTCATCCATTATGCGCACCTGCAGACATGTTTAAAACATGGTTTATTGTTAAAAAAAATTCATAGAGTAATTCAATTTAATCAGAGTCCTTATTTAAAACAGTACATAGATATGAATACTGAACTAAGAAAAAAAGCAAAATCAGCATTTGAACAAGATATTTTTTAAACTTTTGAATAATAGTATTTTCGGGAAGACTTTAGAAGATACGGAGAAAAGGGTTGATGTGAAATTGGTAAATAAATGGAATGATGATAAGAATAAAACAAAGAAAAGTATTTGTGCTGAGCGATTGATATCTAGACCTAATTTTCACAGTGTTACTATTTTTACAGAAAACTTTGTAGCTGTTCAAATGAAACCTGAAACAATAACTTTGGATAAACCTATATATATTGGTTTTTCCGTTTTGGAAATATCTAAAAGTCATATGTTTGATTTTCATTATTCTATTATGAAACCTTTTTATAATGAAAAGTTGAAACTTTGCTATACGGATACTGACAGTTTTCTTTATTCAATCGAAAGTAAAGATTTTTATAATGATTTAAAGATACATTTCCTTCCTTATTTCGATACCAGCAATTACCCCTTAAATAACAGTTACAACATTCCAGGCTTAAATAAAAAAGTGCCAGGTCTTTTTAAGGACGAACTAGGCGGGAATTTAATATCTGAGTTTGTAGGTCTAAGGTCGAAGTTGTATAGCATTAAAACAGAAAAAGAGGAATATAAAAAAGCAAAAGGGGTACAAAAACCGGTCTTGAAAAATGTTCATTTTAAAGATTACTTTAAGGTATTAAATAAAAATATTTTTTTACGAAAAAAAAATATTATATTTAAATCTCTTAAACATGAAATATTTACCCAATAACAGGAAAAAGTAGCTTTGTCGTCTAATGACGACAAACGCGTCATATTAAAAAATAAAATTTCAACCTTATCATGGGGTCATCAGAATAGCATTTTTTAAGATTTATATTATTTTTAGAAATGTTGGTATGTTTTCACAGTGTTTTCTATGATAATAGCGTAGTATGTATAATGTAAAAAATAAATTAGATTAATTTCTGTAATCTAGGGACATAAACTAAGGTTAAACTGTAGATTTGAGTGGCAACCATGATAGTAGATATCGAACCTTTCCTACTTTTTTATTGTAAGCGCCTTTTTATGCAAACTCTATTTTAATTATTGTGTCGCTTACGTTTAAATACTGGGTAGGGATAGATATTATGTGAATAGGTACGTATCGTATCTTTGTTTTATATAGCTATAACTTTGTTTATTTTGTGTTCTTACTGAAGATGATAAATAAAACATTTAACTTTTTTATGAGGTCATAAGGTGGCCATTTTTAAAATTTGTTTTTGTTAAAATGATAACATAGAAAACCTAATTTAAAGAGTTGTGCACTCGACTACTTAAGACAAAATGTTGAAATGTTAATAACATTAATTATTATTTAAATGAATATACCTAATGTCGTAAATATAAAACGTTGTTTCATTCTAATATGATCTGATTTTATCAAGATTACAGAGAGAAAGTACAGGTACACATCAATGTACACAAATCTCTAAATTTCTTCAATCTATTCTCATCTTTACGTCAAACCTGTTTGGTTCAATATCGATCAAGAAAATTTAACAGATTGTGGTTACCTGATGTGTAGCTGAATGTACCTACAACATATTTTACATACAGTTTTAGCACAAAATCATGTCTGAACTTGTTTATTTTATTGGACACGTGTATTCTGATGAACACACACAGACCTACGTGTACACATGAAGAAAAAATGCACTGTGTCAGCTTTTAATTCCACTCACTTACAAACTCACACGTACAAATACTTGTGGTATATATTTCATTAAAGCGCATGAGAATGATACTTGCTTTGGAGACACGCAGCAAAAAGTTAACAACCCATCTAATAACATTATCATCTTAAAACATGGTAAGTTATTTTAATACGAATACATTATTTGTCTGGAGAGTGCAGTCCATTTATTCATTTATTACGAGGTAACTTATTGTTTTCTTTTTTCAGAACACTACCAAAGCTACACGCGATGGCGAGCAGTACCCACCTTCGCCTCTGCAGGATGCGCAGGACCCCTTAGAAGGATGGTCCCAAATATTCCCACCTTGGTCGGAGGAGTTAGGAGAGGCGCCTCTGCAGAGGAAGATAATAAAGGCTCGCGCTCGCCGTTCTGCAAAGCGTGTAAATCCAGTGCGGACATCTTGTGTCAAGCACCGTCCCCACCCTGATCCAACATCGGTGTCATTTATAAGGAAAAGTACGTCGGGCTCTCGAGCCCGACGTATTATCCGGATTGAAATTGTGGATTGTGAGAAGGATGGTTGGGACGATGAGTCCGAGGACGTCCTTCTCTCCGCCCAGTATGTGGTGACGGATCCTATAGACCCGATATTGGATCAGACGGAGGGGGTGGTGAACACAATTTCAAAGAAATTGTGTGGATATAGCCTTAGTTTTTAAGGCTACAATCTATACTTTTCTTAAAATTAAACTTCTCAAATAGACTTTATGCGTGGGATATCTTGTCACGGATACGTCTATAGAGAGACATTTAAATCAAAATTAACTGTAATGCAATGTACTTATCTAATAATTATTAATTTAAGGCGATGGGTATGGCCCACTAGTGCTACAAATTATATAAATTGTTAGCTAATAAACAGAACCTCCAGCCTGATGAAAAACACATACCTACTTTTAATTTATTGAATAATTGTTAGTTGGTATAATGGATATTCCGAGGAGCCTGGAGGTTCGAAATTGTTAAAAATTGATCCGGTTTAATAGCTAGAATTTTAAAACAAATGACGGCGCTAATGTGCTTACCCTATCCTTTAATGGTTAAAGTCATTTATAACTCATAAGAATAACAAATTCACTTACTGAAAAACCGTACAGATACAATACAATTTTGACGTGCATAAGTACATCAAAGTATTACATTACTTTAAAATATCTGCAATTATTATGATACTGATATTTAGGTAGTATCTAGGTGATATCTGTAGAATATTTGTTGTCAGCCCGTATGGCAGTGTAAGCGTAAATGAAATAAGAAACTTTACAGCAAATACATCGATGTAGGCATGCGCGTGACTGGATGAGGTATTCATGTGCGTAGTTGGAGCAGATTATAATTGTCGAATTGGTCCTATTTATTTATTATTTCCATTTTGTTAAGATGGTTTTTATTATTAGCAGTTTAAGTTACCTTATGTGATTTGGTAATTAATGAATAAACAATGTTGACTCCTTCATACTTTACTGTTTGTTTTTGCATAGTTACTGTGGCATTTATAAAACTTAACCTAGATCATTGGAATTCCTTATTTACATTATTTGTATACCGCTTTTTGACTGCATGTTTTTATCGTAATTTAATAAATAACTATGATGTAGTTATGAGTTTCATTTCCTTTAGTCATCGAATTATTTGAGTAGGTGATAATTGGGCATTTAATAAAAAATACATTATTCTTTTTAAAAACATTTTATTAGAAAACAGACGTTGATAATTTATTTTCTATAATCCATTTTCTTACACAAATTACATTTCTTAAAGCGCAGTAGTTGCTATGGTAAAAACAATTATACATTAAAACGTCTTGACAATATAATTTACTTAAAGTGTCTAAATTAGGTATATCCCTAGAGCTTATATCTAACACATTTTCATGATCACATATTTCTCGTACCCATTTTACTTTTTCTTCTCCTTTTACTATGATTTTACATTTATCAAAATAGGGTTTTATAATCCTTTTAAATTCCCTATAGTCAATGTATCCTTCGCTCCATCGGAGTCCTCTGTTTCTTTCTATCCACCGTACGCGTTTCTTTCCTCGATAGTCAGTGCCGAGAATGGACAGGGAGGCTTTATTAAAAATGTTTGAGTATATTCTTTTGTGCTAATTGCTAATTCTTTTAATATGAAATCATTTTTTTCATTTTTAAAGCCTTGCAGATCCACAATAACCGTTTTGCTATTCATGATAATTTCTTCACAATATTACTTAAAGGCTTGTATTCAAATAAGCAATCGTTAAGTATCAAACAATAAGCGGAAGTTTGATCGGGTATCTCCGCTTCAGCGTCTATTTCAACACGAACATCGACGACAGAATTTTTTAAATTGTCCTGTGATCTGGAACAATCGATGAGCAGAAGACAGCCGAACTCCTTAAATTCTTTAAAACTCAGCAACGGTTCAGCTCGGCGTCCGTAATAAGACTGTTGAAATCTTGCATATTGTTCGTATATTAATGAATATTTGTTTTCAGAGAAACTGATATTTAGGCTTTCGTATGGATAGTAGGTTGAATTTAGAAAAACCCTAACGTCACGTACAGAGCAATGATCGAATTCCGCCATTGACATGGAGGCATTATGTTTGCGATTTGTTTGTAAAGCAATCACAACCATTCGAGGTTTTTCAATCTGTGATGAAGTTTTAATAGACCAAGTATGTTTCCGGGTTTTGGGTAACAATGGATATTCGTACAAGTCCCAATTACGAAACGCAACTGTTATCGCTCGGTCTCTTTCTAAATGTTTTAGCAAATTAATTCTTTCGCGGTCTGATACTTTGACATGTGGGACTCGCCAAACTATTTTATTTATTATTATATCCTGAACAACTTCACCAGCACTTAACTTCAAAGCGTTAAGATTTGTGTTACTTCTTAAAAGAACTAATTCATGTTTACAATTTATAATGATTTTTTCATAATCTTCTGCGAAACCTAATACTTTATTTAATGGAATAGAGGCTGAAAATACACCATTATTAGTATTGGATATACCATGAGGGGACCAACCCCAAACATTGGCACATTTAGACTCGCTATCATTTAACGATAGATACGATTTTATTGTGGTTGTAATACCCGCATTTTTGATTCTATCTATTTCAATACCGTTTATTTCATAACGAATGTCTTGAAATAAAAATAAAGCGAAATTGTTGACAAAATGTACATTTGATACTCTTTCCTTTTCTTTTGTAGTACTGTTATGTTTATACACATCGGCTCTGCCTTCGATATACAAACTGCTGAGCGCAGGTAATACGTATAAATCTTGTTGATTAATGGGTATTCGTATTTCATCATTCTTGTTGAAACTTGTTACATATGGCTTGTAGGAATGAAATTCAAAACTTTCAATGCTGTTGTCATGTGACGGAGATTGTGCAATATTTAAAATGTTCATTTTATCAATCCAAGTATTTTCAAAAATGTCTTATTTTGTTTGGTCAGCTTCTTTTTCGTATAAAGTGGTGCTCTTTTATGCGATGTCCTCTTGGAACTGGTTTGATTTCGAGAGACCGCTAGGTTTTTATTGAAATTTAACATTTTCTTCTAAAGTGTAAATACAGCTGTACCTCTTCACCGCGTAGGTTAATTTGTTTATTTTCTCCGTCTAACAATCTTATACTGATAGCGGTTATTGAACTTTGATTGACAGGAAAGTAGATTAAGTTCTTAGGTATTTCAATAATTCGATAACCAGGTGGTACGTTTGGCACAAATTCATAAATTATATGACTTGCTTTTCCATTCACAAACGATCCGCTTACAACATCACATTCGATGCGTACTATTGTCGTTGGTAGAATGTTGACAGGATACGGAGACTCGGTTTTTATATTAGCTTTTACCGTTTCAAGACCAAAACCCAAAATCCTGCCAATCGAATCTGTTTTATCAAAGTCAACATCTTCTGAACAGAAAATACACGTTTTTAAAGTATTGTTATTGGCAGTTAACTTCAATGTAGCATTTTTGATGTTGCACTGAAGATAATCACAAATATCTTGTAATTCATACGATCCTTCGGGTATTTCTATTACTCCATTATTACCGTAATAAAATTTATTGTTTCTTTCATCTATATTAGGAATAGAGTTGAATGTAGAAAAATACAGAAGACCGCACTCATACTCTCCACTTAATTCTAATGTAGGAGAGTAATTTGTTATTGAAAAAGCGTCTCTGTCAGTTATAGACACAGTGAAAGACATTATTATACTGATAAAGATTATTTACTTTGTCCTTTATTTAAATGATTTTTCCAATATTTTTTTAAAAAATGTAAACAGAGATGACCACAATTCATAGTACCGAACTTTTGATACCGTGCAAAATTATAACTAATAGTCATGTTTTTTAAATAATTTATTAATTCTAATGGAGGTTTTAAGTCGCCAAAACTATCAAAGTATTCACAGTAATCATTTTGTTTGACGTAGGCTACCCAGTGTGTCCCCGGATTAGCAGAGCTATCCAAGTTTAGTACTGCACATTCCATTTTTCGAGGTTTTAATGGAAGTGTATTTCTCATAAATACTCCGCGGAAATATGGTATATCAGCAGCATGCTCTAATATATCTAAATCTGTTAGTGCACGTCTAGGCAGCCGTTTAACTAGTTTTTTGAAGGGTTCAAATATAACCCTGCGCCTTTTTTATGAGGTTTGATGTACAATCCTTTGCCAACCGCAACCGCTTCCATCATCCTGTTATGACGTTCAGACTCTTGAAGACTTTTCTGAGCTGCCTTAGAGTCGTTCACTGCTTTTGCTATACCGGCTGCTCCTCCTGCCAAGGAACCCAAAGCCGATAACCCCGCAAAGATCGGGATTAAAGGTAGCAGTCCACCACATTTTGGTAGAGGAATACAGCGCGGCAAGCGAGTGCCTTTTTTATTCTTAAATATTTTTTTGGCTGCGGCGTAAGCGCATTTAATTGCTGTGGAACTGCCTTTTGATTTCAACTTTTTCATTTGAGATTTAATTTTTTTCACAGCTGCCATAAATGAGCGAGTACCGGCACCTGTCTTTAGTTTTGCTTTCATAGCATTTTTTACTATCCACGATGCCACCTTTTCACCCTTTTTCGCATCTTTAGCGTTTAATCGTTTCTTAGCCATATTTAAAAGTTTCATATCAGCCTCACGTCGAACGTTTGAATCGTTATCGTTGTAAGCAATGTCGTGGAACATACAAGCCTTATCCAATTTATTTATACCTCTATCACCTCTTTTTAAACGTTTCTGTAGCTTTGTTCCGGGGCCACAATATTGATAACCAGGTAAATGTAGCTCGAACGGTAAATAGTTTATTACGTTGTCTATAATACCACTTCCCTCCTTCATTGATATGTTTAGAATGAATAGATTTGGTCTAAAAGTAAACTTATATTGCAAAAATATCTCATATTACAAAACTATCTCGTTTTTGTTTATCCAACTGTTCTCTTCATTGCTGAGACCTAACCATTTCACAAAATATTTATCTCCCTTTCTTCTAATAATCTTTTCGATGAGGTAAATATCTGGGTATTTAGTTTTTTGTAATTCATACTCATAAAAAGCCCCTAATATAACCTGTTTATTCTTATCTTCCAGAAGATAAGTTGGTGGATTTGTATTATTCACCTTTGTTACTGTAAATATTTCAGTAGACCAGTTGGGAGTATAACCTTTGTAAAAGTCTCCTTTAAATTTACTAATACGTACATGATTACCTACTAGAAACTTAGGTTTTAAGTGTTTTCGATTCCTATACGCTTTGCTAATATTACGCAATACAACCATTTCATTTGTATTATTAACGTCATTGGGCTTAAATTTAGTTATGCGATGAGTAGTGCTATTATAGTTATCTATCACAGTATTTAGTAATTTACCCAGCCATCGATAGGAACCGTATAAACTAAAAAGTTTAAAGATGTGTGATTTTAGAGTACGTATGACTCGCTCTACAATCGAAGCTTTTTTGATGGAGTAAGTAGAATAATGGTTAACATTATATTTTTTTAGCAGTTGACCGAAAATATCATTATAAAACTCTTTGCCTAAATCTGTTTGTAAATGTTTAGGTTTTCTAGATGAATTTTTAAATATCTGCTGCATTGCGTTAGCAACACATTTTTTTTTTTAGATTTTAAGGGACTTGTCCATACATACTTTGACAAAGTATCTATCACCACTAATATGTAGTTGTGTCCTTTATTAAAATGTGAAAATTTTTGTAAATCTATGAGGTCGGCTTGCCAGAGATCATCAATTCCTTTTATAAATGTGCGTCTACGCGGAAAATTTCTTCTGACTGCTTTGTGAAGTTCATCAATTATGGCCTTTTTGCTCATTTTTGTTTATTTTTACATGAATTAAATTGTCTATTTCCGACTTTGAGTAAAATGATTTATTCAAATGTTCTGTTGTAACGGTTTCCAAGTTCTTCAAATGAAATTTTACTTCGAGCTTCACTTTTTCAATTTCATTTCGTAATTCTTGAATGGTTTTGTCTAAATAAGCTTTGTTTACTGCTTCATCGTCTTCGATTGGATATGATAGCCCTTTTAATTTAGAAGATTTTAAATCGTAGTGTCCGGTATCTGATTTCACCAATGTTTCATTGAAGTTTTCAATGTATTCTGTCAATCGTAAACGCTTATGAACATGATGTCCGAACTTGTCTATATTCATTGCTGTCTTGATGGGTTGACTACGGAAAGAATACTGCCCAATTTTCCTGGTTTTTTCTTTATATGTTCCACATCTATGATACCAGCTTCATAGCAGTTCCGAAATAATAGCAATTATTTCATTATTTACACCAGTGTTACCCGCTTCCCAAGATGCAAGTAGTAACTGTAATCGTTCGACTAACTCGTTTGGATCATCCCAGTAAACTAAATCAGTGTTTGATTTTACTGTCTTTAAAAGAGAAATACCTTTACCTTGAGGAATACTTTCTACACTTGTAGTTGGATTTCGAGAGAATTTGAACAAAGGTTTAATTACATTCATATATTTAAATCCTTTGTTGCTGTTTATAGGTTTGGATGGTTCACAATTACGTCGATGAGCATTGGTTTCTATAAGAAGTAACTTGTAATTCTGTAAATCATCATATGTTACAGCATCTAAATTTGGTTTCTTTTTGAAAAGAAGTTCATTCAAGCCATTCGTTTTTTTAACAGTAAGTGCTTCCTATTTTAAGAATAACGCCGTCGTCATGAACACGGGTTTTGCCTAGTAACAGTTTACCCCGCTCATTTCTGATTCCAAACGGAACATCTTTCATTACTTCAGACGATGTTGACCATGACAGTGATTGATTCTTAAGACTTGGCGATGACTGTACAGATTTGAATGATCCCACGCTTACGTTGTGGTCTTCAGACGGTGATACAACAAGGGTTTTGTTGTAATCGTTGTATTGTTCTTGTTCATCGTCTTCATCTTCTTCACTAATAGATTCATTGTAATCTTCATCAGAGACAAATAATGACTGGTTCTCGTCTTCAAATGATTGATTATTATCATTTTTAAACTTTTTCATCACTGGTTCAAAGTGCTCATCTTTGTTAAGTTGAGAGTTTTTTTTTTATCTGTTAATAATGTAAGTGGATCAACAATAGGTTTCAATATTGTTTCTAATGTTTTATTATTAGTATTTTCAACATCTTTTATCATCGCAACTTTTCTTTTAACAGCTGCTGCTGATTTTACAATTTGTTCTTTAAGATTTTTCTCCATTTCAAAGTATTCCGCTCAGGTCTAAATCGTGAGTACGAGTGATTAAAAAATAACACAGCGGTCTTTATGTATGTTCATCTATTACTATGAATGTATCGAACTTAAATCGGTAGCATCCGTTATTTTTGTCACAATCCTTATTAATAACAAGATAGCTAAAGGGTTTATTCCAAACAGAAGAGCACATCTCACGAAATTGAGACCATGACATATCAGCACCAACATGCTCCTCATATACGTGCTTCAAGTTAACATCATCTTGCTTAAATAGAACCACGAGGTTTGAATTGTCTCTGACAAGTTGTTTTGGAACTTTTGTATAAGTTTGATTGATATAGAAGCAATCTATATTTTTATGGCGTCCCATGGCGAAATAATCTCTAATGTTGTTTTGATTCTCACAAGCAACGTCGTCGAAAATGATGATCGAATCAGGTAAAGCATCATGTGGACTCAATATTTCACCATTATGATTGTATTTATTAAATGATGTTCCAGGAACCATGTCCAAAACCTTCTCAAGATATAAATATTTAGGCTGATACAAAGATTTTGAATACACATATAGGTTACGAAATCTTGGACCATTTTTATGTAATAATAAACTTATCACTAAATTGGTTTTTCCACTATTAGACGGACCACAAACAATACAACGTATTGTATTAGGTAACAAATTTCCGTGTCGTTTTGGCTCTTTAGATGACGCAGGACAGATGCATTCTAATTTAAGCGATTCTTTTTGTTTGACCAACTTCATTATATTGTTTATAACGTGTCTGCAGCGGTGTATTAGTCACAATAGAATGACCTTAAGATCTAACGTAACCGCATTTTAAATTAACACTTATCTATCTGTTTTTTGGGCAATTTCACTTAACTTGATTTTTTGCGACTGAGCGAACGCAGAGAGCGATTTCGAAAAAAATCAAGTGAAGTGAAATGCCCAAAAAACACCTACTAATAATATTTTTAATACTTTATACACCTTCAAATAACATTTTATAACAGTACACTCGAGAAAAGGTGTTACCGAAGTACACTTTTTAAGTACGTGGCTTTTGAAGGCGGTTTTTTTTTTAGGGTTCCGTAGCCAAAATGGCAAAAACGGAACCCTTATAGTTTCGTCATGTCCGTCTGTCCGTCTGTCCGTCTGTCCGTCTGTCACAGCCGATTTACTCGGAAACTATAAGTACTACAGTGATGAAATTTGATGGGAATATGTGTTGTATGAACCGCTACAAAAATATGACACTAAATAGTAAAAAAAGAATTGGGGGTGGGGCCCCCCATACATGTAACTGAGGGATGAATTTTTTTTTTTCGATGTACATACCCGTGTGGGGTATCAATGGAAAGGTCTTTTAAAATGATATAAAGTTTTCTAAAAAACATTTTCTTAAAGTGAACGGTTTTTGAGATATCAGCTCTCAAAGTCGTAAAAAGTATGTCCCCCCCCCTCTATTTTTATAACTACGGGGTATAAAATTCTAAAAAAAATAGAGGTGATGCATGCTAATTAACTCTTTCAACGATTTTTGGTTTGATCAAAGTATCTCTTATAGTTTTTGAGATAGGTTGATTTAACTGTAATTTTGGACTTTGCTGCTACGGAACCCTTTGTGCGCGAGCCCGACTCGCACTTGGCCGGTTTTTTGCATTTTTTTTTTTCAAGCCTTTTAGTGTCTCATTTTTTCCAGGATTCCATCATCAGATCGTGATATCCTGATCATGGTACCAATCCGGGACTATCTACTTTCCAACTAAAAAGAATCATCTAAATCGGTTTATAAATGGCAAAGTTATCGGCGAACAAACATAAATATATATATAAATATATGTACATATCGAATTGAGAACCTCTTTTTTTTCTTGAAGTCGGTTTAAAAGGAAAGCTTTTATTATACTGTGGTACTAGTGTGGAATTATCTCCATCAATGGAAGAAGTATAGTGTAGGGTCGGCACAACAGGCTGACTATTTAAGAAAAATGGTTGATGTGAGTTGAAAGCTGAATACCAGGTTGGCACTTTTTGGAAGTGGCCTACATTCAAAAGTGGCAGGTGATTAGTTGATTTACTTCTGTTACAGAGTTTGAAACTTGATGTCAAAGATTTGATGTTTATTTACTTTATATTTTATTTTTTTATTCATTATCAGATCAGCCCATTTAAGTCCCCACTGCTGGGGCACGGGCCTCCCTCAATCACATGAGGGGTAATTGCCATACTCACCACGATTGGCAGACGGGTTGGCGAGAGTATTGATATAATTGCAGAGCTTTCCTTCTCTGGGTGCTGATGATCATGCCAGCAGCTTTACGTTAGTCGCCTTTTACGACACCTCGGTAAGAGTGAGGGTGGCCTATTCTACTCTGCCGGGGACCACACGGCAATTTTTTTATTGCACGTAGTTAAAAGTACAATCTACAACACAAAAACACACAACAATACAATGAAAAGCCTGCCTCGTTGACGCAGTGGGTAGCGCATCGCACTTATATGTAAGTTACACAATGCTGTTTCACATAATAAATATCGTGTTAATTCGCATCTTGATTAATTATAGTTATAATAATAATAATAATTGATTAATTATAGTTTGTACGTGTGAAAGAACATGGATATTTTTTCGAAAAAATCTGATTGTCATGGTTTTAACACTAGAAATAAACACAAGCTCGCGATTCCAAATCTGAAACTTCAAAAAATTAATAATTCATTTGTTGGTCTAAGTATTAAATGTACAATAAGTTGCCACAAAATGTTATTGAGTTACCAACGCATAAATTTAAATCTCACGTGAAAGCCTGTTTAATGAGTAAAGAATACTATAAAATTGTAGACTACTTAAATGATAAGGATTCATGGACATAATGACCTCCATGCCTGCACACTTGTAACATTTTCATATATATTAACAAAAATCATTAATATTATATAATTACTGAATTTTAATAAATTAGGCTTAGCAGCATTTATTACTGTATAAAATTGATTTATATTGATTATTCAATAATTGACAAGATGCTAACCACCTACTATTCTACACCTCGTCCCGCTCGTTTGTTAGTATTAGATTAAGTAACTACTACTCTTTGTGACCTATGAGGAGAACCTAAGTAGTCATGCTCACTCAAATGTCTCTGAGGTGGTGGCGTTATGTGGCGGGTCATTACATTCCCTCTAATATGGTTGAGTGAAATGATGGCTGACACATACGTCATACTTGTGAACAGGTGCCACCTTTGGGGACTGGTCCGCTTCGGTTTACCTCATATTAAGCTTTTAATTTGCTTCATTCTATTTTGTGTTGCATTAGACTGTATGACTTGGTATGAAGATAATAAACCATTGTAAAAAAGTTGGCGATTAAAAAGAGTAACTGGCGAGTTTCTTGCCGGATCTTCTCGACCAGAAACAACTTTTCGAGCCGGTGGTAGAATCGCATTATGTTTATTTATTCTTTAGTATATTTTATGTATCAACATATATATGTATTAACATGTAAATTATACATAAGTACTTATAAATAGTTTTAAGTCATTCAAATGTATGACGATTTGTAAGTGCTGTGTACAAGCCTATGCAAATAAAGAATTATTTGAATTGAATTGAATTGAATTGAATTGAATTAAATTGAATTGAATTGAATATAATGCAACGCGAAAATCTAAGAAAACTAGATTAATTCCTATACCTAACCCAAAAAATGCGAGCTTATAATGTATATTTGTTTAATATGTATAAAATAAAAAGTATCTCCGATACACTAAATTATTTAATTTTTATTATTAACATGCTGGTCGCTACCAGCTCCAGCTACATACGGGTGCAATATTATGCGTTTTTTAAATTTATTAAACCTTCAAAATCCATTGCATAATTCTAAGCATGAGTACGTGAATGAATACTAGGTATATACTTGTGAATACTAGGCACGGAATGATAGCGAAATAAAGGTACTTTGCTTTTAATATACTTTGTAGTGATAATAGTCTTAGTTTTTACCCGACTCATCATCATCATTTCAGCCAATAGACGTCTACTGCTCGTCATAGGCCTCCCCCAATGTTCTCCACACAGATCGGTCCTGTGCCGCCCGCATCCAATGGATTCCGCAACCTTCACCAGATCGTCGGTCCACCTTGTGGAGGGCATGCTGCGACTTCCTGTACATGGCCTCCACTTGGGAACCTTTCCACCCCAACGATGGTCTGTTCTCCTTGCTATGTACCCTGCCCATTGCCACTTGAGACATGCAATCCTTTGGGATATGTCTGTGACCTTAGTTCTTCTGCGGATCTCATCATTTCTGATACGATCACACAAAGAGACTCCGAGCGTAGCTTTCTCCATTGCTCTCTGACTGGTGACTTTGAGCCTCCTTAATCGGCACATTGTAAGCGGCCACGTTTCGGTTCCGTTTACCCGACTACGGCGAAGCAAAAAGGAGGGTTTTGATTTTGACCTGTATGTATGTATGGTTGTTCATCTATTCCCTCATAACTTCTAAACTAGTTATCATATTTGAACAGGTGAGGTGTCGTTAGAAGCGCTTTAATTGTCTCCTGGTTATAGGCGACATGATGTTACGTTAAATTGATTACAGCGCCTTCTAGGGGACTTAGATTAAGGAACTAAAAAAATTTTGCTTGTATGGGGTATCAAATGAAAGAGCTTTTTTAGCACATTTCAAATATGTTTTCATAACTAAAAATATGGTAAATAAAAATAAAGTTTAAGTTTTTAAAGTTAAAAAATCAAAAATTAAAAATTAAGTTTTTGTAAAGTTTAAAAATTAAAAGGGTTTTAGTTTTAAAACCCTTTTAATTTTTAAACTTTATTTTTTTTCAGTAGTTGTGTTCTTAAAAAGATCTTATACCTTTGTGATTTATATTTCAAATTTTCCTACACTAGAGCAAGTTTATTGTAACACGAGACTTAAATTATTATTCTTCATACCTTCTTATGAAACTAAATGCTTTGTTCACCTCCGTCTTGATCCGACCTAAACTCAGTCCCAACAAAGTTTTCGAACTTTCAAAATAGCCTGCATACTAAACAGATATGGCATTAATTTATAGTAAGTTATTCTTCGTCGATCGGGTATATATTTTATCTAGCTTTTGCCTCACATAAAGCAATTCACTGATATAATTTGGACCTGATCAATTTTATCTATAAA
This sequence comes from Marasmia exigua, assembly GCA_019059595.1. Taxonomy (NCBI): domain Eukaryota; kingdom Metazoa; phylum Arthropoda; class Insecta; order Lepidoptera; family Crambidae; genus Marasmia; species Marasmia exigua. The sequence goes on along the minus strand of JADPWL010003187.1, from coordinate 47,944 downwards.
TGATGATAATGATGTCAAATATTTAAACATCAATGTGAGACCACGGGCAATGAAATGGGTAAGCGTTCTATATAATTTGAAAATATTGCAGAAATTATATGTTTCCTTAAAGGTACACAGAACCCTATTTATTGAAAAAAATAGGGTTCACACAAGAAAATTAAGACGATAACAGAGAAATAAAAATAAGCTAAAAGTAAATAAAAAGAAAAGTAGGTCCCCGTAGCAATGTCCCCGAAATGCTAGCAGCATTACCCCGCTGGATCGCGATGGAAATGCGCTGGGCGAGGTAGCTGCCAGCCTGTGGTTTTCCCGCAAGCGACCGACGGATAATGTCGTTTAATGAGGAATGCCTGGAGAGACGGTCGGCACTTTTTACACATGAGAGCCCGTTTCACCCCAAGGCGTTAACGGCGGTGCCACAGAGACATTTGTGTGGGATACAAACCTCAGCACCAAGACGGAGGCCCGCGGCGACTCAGGGGGTTTCTGCGTCCAGCAGGGTACCCACGTTGGCCGACTGGTAGGCTTACAGGCAGTGACCGGATTCCATTTGCTTTTATAATAGTTGGCGATTACAAGAAGTAACTGGCAAGTTACTTGCCGGATCTTCTCATTCAAAATCAACTTTATATTCGTTCATCACTGACATTCCGACCCGGCGGTGGTAGAATGTTTACTTTAAGATAAGTATAATATTTTTTCATAACTTCTTATTACATTGATCTGACTCCGAAATAGGTAGCCCAAGCACCTGTATTACGGATATCAGAATCAACAGTAAAATTGCAAATGTTTATTTATTTCTTAGTAATATTTTATGTATCGACCTTTAAGTAGGTATATGTAATTTCATGTAAATTACCTATTCATCATCATCATCATCTAGTATAGATATACTATTTATAAAGAGGTAAATCCTACAGACATGCTAGACAGCGGCAACGCTTATAAGTAATGCGAAAACTCGAATCGCTTGCGCGATGTAATCGACACCTACCGCCATCTATTGGTATACATGGAATCGAACGAATGACCCGAAACAAAATGAGGGCGAGCCACACACAAATAGTATCAAAAGATTTTTGTTTAACGATTTGTAGGTGCCTTGTCCGCAGGAGAACTAAGGTCACAGACATAGCCCAAAGGATTGCATGCCTCAAGTGGCAATGGGCAGGGCACATAGCGAGGAGAACAGACGGCCGTTGGGGCGGAAAGGTCCTCGAGTGGAGGCCAGGTACAGGAAATCGCAGCCGTGGCAGGCCCCCCACAAGGTGAACCGACGATCTGGTGAAGATCGCGGGAATCCATTGGATGCGGACGGCACAGGACCAATCTGTGTGGAGAACATTAGGGGGAGACCTATGTCCAGCCGTGGACGTCTATTGGCTGAAATGATGATGATGATGATGAGATGCCTTGTACAAGCGTATATAAATAAATATTTTGAGTTGAATACCTACATAAAATTTACCTATCAGGTTAGATTCAAACAAATATAAGATTATCTTATTGACCCAGTGATCATCTTCCGAACCAAATAGGATTATGTACAATAAAATACTAACAAAAAAGAGTCATAGATTATTTACGTACAGACACACACTACAAACTTACGTTTGAAGCCAAAATAAAAACTGAATGAATACAAACAAACACTACCTAACCCTAAACACCCTAAAGGTCAAATGATTATGTTGCTCATCTGACCAGCGAATACGGCTTATTTATTAGAGTCGAGATTACCAGGGTTAAAGTCCTATCGCTGACCTTGGCCATACATTGCCGGGAACTTGGAAAAAGGAGGTAAAGTATCATAGGAACTCTGGAAGCGACGATATTTTTTCCTTTTTTTATTTATTCATTACTCTCTTATTGTATTTGCCAGTGACCATAGCATTAAGTTCTGTAACTTTTTTTTACAGTAAAAAAGTACAGTATCTTCTGCTCACTGTTTCGCTTGCGTTAGAAAAGAGACAAAAAAGTAGCCCATGTTACTCACCATCCCTTCAGGTTATCTCCACTAAAATATCATTATCATCAGCCCATTTAAGTCCCCACTGCTGGGCGCCCGGACCTCCCTCAATCACATGAGGGGTAATTGCCATACTCCTCCACGCGTGGCAGACGGGTTCGAGGTTTGGATATAAATGCAAGTTTTCCTTCTCTTGGGTGCTGATGATCCATGTCCAGCAGCTTTACCTAAGTCGCCTTTTACACACCTCGGTAAAGTGAGGGTGGCCTATTACTCTGCGGGGACCACGCGCCCACTAAAAATATGGTCGGACCTGGATTTCGGGCCCACAATAAATCGGCCGATTTTTATAAAATTGCCATTAAAATCGTGTGGTCTTGCGCTATTGATATCAGTAGGTAGTGGGTCGCTACCTTTAAAGCGACGCTTTGCGCTGGGGGTCGCGTGTTCGATCCCCGGATCGGGCCAAATTTCTTACTGAGTCAGCCCGGAGTCTGAAGTTGGCGGTCTTGCAACCCATAAAGCGGCCTCGGAAAGCACGTTTAAGCCGTTGGTCAATCCACATTCGTGTCAAAAGGAATATGAGTGAAAGGGAATAGAAGTGCACTTTGTTTGCGCACACACTTGAGCACTATGAATTTATCCTGCTGTAAGTGCTGATAGATGTGAGATTGGCCGCCCTAAGCAGAAATCGGTTTGGAGGATATTATTAACAGCACGTTTTAATTTTTCTGCTACCAAAAACCAGTTACCGATTATCGGACACATGGGATTTCAACCTTATGATTACATTTCAGAACTGCTGGTAACTGTTCTTATTTAATCATAGTGTTAACATACTCATCCCGTAAGCATTTACACCTATGTTTTGACAGTCAATAACTTCATATTAAAATCACCTACAATCAAAGTGTTTACGTTATCAGTACATGCTTGGAAGTACATATTTAATTTATCTAAAAGAACTGAAAGATTATTGTTGGTTACGGGGGGTGGTAAGTACACTGCACAAATATTGATTACGACTTTTTCTCTCGACTTTGAAGATATAGATTATAAATACGTATATATTGTTTATAATAACGTAACTTAAGAAAGTTATAATAATTAAAGTGTCTTTTCTCTAGATGCTAATATAGCAAAAGAAAAGCGGGTCTCATCGTTCAGGGAAATAAGAGGTCGCTTTTATGGCAACTTTGAGTGCTTTCTGACCCCCATTTTGTTTTTCAATCCTGGACAACTACTCCCAAAGGTCTCCATGCCACCTGCGGTCCTTGCCCAAATGCGAATGTGATTTTTTCAATTCATTTTAACGCGTGTGCTCTTTGTAATTTTTACTGACTCCCGACGCAAAAACGACGGGGTGTTATAAGTTTGACGTGTCTGTGTGTGTGTGTGTCTGTGTGTCTGTGTGTCTGTCTATGGCATCGTAGCTCCCAACATATGAACCGATTTTGATTTTGTTTTTTTTTTGTTTGAAAGATGAATAAGGAGAGCTATGTTGGATCAAAATCAATCCAAAATGGCCGCCGTCACTAAGATTTGGATTTTATGTTTTAACACAACTCCCACAATATGGGTATCATATTGGTTATATATTAATTGTGAAAAATTTCAAATCCAAGATGGCCGCCGTCAGAAAATGACGAATAACCTATTTGTTGTTCCAACTGCCTCAATATAGGTATCAAATGAAAAAGCTTTAGTTGTGTCGGGGGTTTTTTAAATTTTCCATTTAATTTTTAGAGCTCTTTAATGGATTTTAGACTCATCTTAGCGTGTAGTTCCCAGTTGCGGCTAAAACTGACGCTTTTGGAAACCGGAGTACGCTTGCCTAAAAAGGCATGCTTACCAAGACTCTTCCAGACTGCACAATGGACAATATAAAAAGTGTATCACAACGGACGTGTCAAGTAACAAAGTTTTTAGTTCTCTGGCAGCTGGATTTATCGTCTAAGCTGGCTTAGCCGAATCTCAGAGCTTGGCACCAGGCCAGGCTAAAGATTGGAAAGGACGTTAGTAAGCATATCAAACTTGTTACTTTGGAACATTGGCAGTGTAGTGTAGGCATTAAAAAATCGGTCAAGTGCGAGTCGGACTCGCCCATGAAGGGTTCCGTAGCAGCAGATGTTAATTAATATAAAATTCTTGTAATTCGTATATGTTTAAAAATAGAATGTGTATTTTTAAATAAAATTACATATTTCGCATTCGGAAATGTATCGAACAAATCCGCACTCACGACTTACAAAGACGTCTGGCCCTACGTGTCTGCTCGTTCGGGTCAGCGCAGACGGATTTGCGCATTAAGTTTATGTTTATTAAAATATATAATTTTTACAATTGAGTTGACTAAATGGAACGTAAATTACGGTTTACGGTTTATAACGTATTAAAAAAACTACTTACTCGATCTAGTTTAAACCAATTTTCGTTGTTAGTTTCATAGTAATATACATCATATATTTTTTTTTAGTTTGATAATTATTTTATTGAAGATAAATAGTTAATTTATTAAAGATAATAAAATAATTATCAAACTAAAAAAAAATATATACACAACACATTACACATAGAACAAAACAGAGAAAACAAGGTACAGAGACAAAAAAGTTGCGGCCAACAAGGCTCAGCCTCAGCATATGCTGCAACTGGCACACACAGCAGCTGCAGCGCTGGTTTCCAGGCTGGACCTTGGGTGATGGCTTTGCATTGAAAAAAAAATTACTAAAGATTGACATGCAATAAAACAAGTAAAAAGAAAATGAAAAATTACATATACAAAACAAAGATATAATAACACAAGGTACATAATGAATTTTCAAACCTAAAATTATATTAAAAAAAAAAGAACAAAAAGAACAACAAAATCACAATAAAATGTGTAAACCCTTCTCACAAAATTCCACGAGGTGGTAAAGTGCGCAATGGTCGCAATCGAGGGTGCAGGTGTGTTTATGTTCAAGAGACGATCACCAACCAACGATCACCACTATTATGGATACGGCTAAGAAAGATATCTAATCTGATATCTACTTCTTTTTAAGGTTCGCATCAAATGGCAAACAAACGGAACCCTTTTTAGATTTGTCATGTCCTGTCTGTCTGTCTGTCTAGCCCGTGTCACAGCCTCTTTTTACCGAAACTATAAGAAAACTATACATTGAAAACCTGGTACATAGATATATTGTTAACCGCTTAACGATTTTTACACAAAAATATGAAAATAAAAAGGGGGTAATACTTCGACACGAAACTCAAAAAAAAATTTCCTTAAATCCATACGTGTAAGCTATCTATGGATAGGTCTTTAAAATGATGTTGAGGGTTACAAATATAATTTTCTAGCTTAATACTTGCCACAAGAGACGCTCCAAAGTGAGTTAAATGTGTCCCCACACCCCTCTATCTAACTATTATAACGTATTAAAAAAAAAACTACTTACTCGATCTAGTTTAACAATTTTCGTTGTATTAGTTTTCATAGTAATATACATTCATATATTTTTTTTTAGTTGATAATTATTTTATTGAAGATAATATAGTTAATTTATTAAAGATAATAAAATAATTATCAAACTAAAAAAAAAATATATACACAACACATTACACATAGAACAAAACAGAGAAAACAAGGTACAGAGACAAAAAGTTGCGGCCAACAAGGCTCAGCCTCAGCATATGCTGCAACTGCCACACACAGCAGCTGCAGCGCTGGTTTTCAGGCTGGACCTTGGGTGATGGCTTTGCATTGAAAAAAAAATTACTAAAGATTGACATGCAATAAAAACAAGTAAAAAGAAAATGAAAAATTACATATACAAAACAAAGATATAATAACACAGGTACATAATGAATTTTAAAACATTAAAATTATATTAAAAAAAAAAGAACAAAAAGAACAACAAAATCACAATAAAATGTGTAAACCCTTCTCACAAATTCCACGAGGTGGTAAAGTGCGCAATGGATCGCAATCGAGGGTGCAGGTGTGTTTATGTTCAAGAGACGATCACCAACCAACGATCACCAGCTATTATGGATACGGCTAAGAAAAAGATATCTAATCTGATATCTACTTCTTTTTAAGGTTCCGCATCCAAATGGCAAAAAACGGAACCCTTTTAGATTTGTCATGTCTGTCTGTCTGTCTGTCTGCCCGTGTCACAGCCTCTTTTTACCGAAACTATAAGAACTATACTATTGAAACATGGTACATAGATATATTTTGTTAACCGCTTAACGATTTTTACACAAAAATATGAAAATAAAAAGGGGGTAATACTTCGAACTGAAACTCAAAAAAAAAAATTTCATTAATCCCATACGTGTAAGCTATCTATGGATAGGTCTTTAAAAATGATGTTGAGGTTACAAATATAATTTTTCTTAGCTTAATACTTTGCACAAGAGACGCTCCCAAAGTGGTTAAATGTGTCCCCCCCACCCCCTCTATCTAACTATTATAACGTATTAAAAAAAACTACTTACTCGATCTAGTTTAAACCAATTTTCGTTGTTAGTTTTCATAGTAATTCATCATCATTCATCATCATCAGCCTATCGTAGTCCACTGCTGGACGTAGGCCTCTCCAATTGTTCGCCACTGTGATCTATCCATGGCTTCTCGCATCCAGCTCTTGCCAGCCATCCTGCGCAGATCGTCCTCCCACCTAGCCAGAGGGCGCCCTACATTACGTTTGCCAAGACGCGGTCTCCACTCCAGAACTCGTTTACCCCATCGGTTGTCGGTTCTGCGGCTAATATGGCCAGCCCACTGCCACTTAAGCTTGCTAATCCGGTGAGCAATGTCGATAACTTTGGTTCTCTGCCGGATCACCTCATTTCGGATTCATCATAGTAATATACATCATATATTTTTTTTTAGTTTGATAATTATTTTATTATCTTTAATAAATTAACTATATTATCTTTAATAAAATAATTATCAAACTAAAAAAAAATATATGATGTATATTACTATGATGAATCCGAAATGAGGTGATCCGGCAGAGAACCAAAGTTATCGACATTGCTCACCGGATTAGCAAGCTTAAGTGGCAGTGGGCTGGCCATATTAGCCGCAGAACCGACAACCGATGGGGTAAACGAGTTCTGGAGTGGAGACCGCGTCTTGGCAAACGTAATGTAGGGCGCCCTCTGGCTAGGTGGGAGGACGATCTGCGCAGGATGGCTGGCAAGAGCTGGATGCGAGAAGCCATGGATAGATCACAGTGGCGAACAATTGGAGAGGCCTACGTCCAGCAGTGGACTACGATAGGCTGATGATGATGAATGATGATGAATTACTATGAAAACTAACAACGAAAATTGGTTTAAACTAGATCGAGTAAGTAGTTTTTTTTAATACGTTATAATAGTTAGATAGAGGGGGTGGGGGGACACATTTAACCACTTTGGGAGCGTCTCTTGTGCAAAGTATTAAGCTTAGAAAAATTATATTTGTAACCTCAACATCATTTTTAAAGACCTATCCATAGATAGCTTACACGTATGGGATTAATGAAATTTTTTTTTTTGAGTTTCAGTTCGAAGTATTACCCCCTTTTTATTTTCATATTTTTGTGTAAAAATCGTAAAGCGGTTAACAAAATATATCTATGTACCATGTTTCAATAGTATAGTTCTTATAGTTTCGGTAAAAAGAGGCTGTGACACGGGCAGACAGACAGACAGACAGACATGACAAATCTAAAAGGGTTCCGTTTTTTGCCATTTGGATGCGGAACCTTAAAAAGAAGTAGATATCAGATTAGATATCTTTTTCTTAGCCGTATCCATAATAGCTGGTGATCGTTGGTTGGTGATCGTCTCTTGAACATAAACACACCTGCACCCTCGATTGCGATCCATTGCGCACTTTACCACCTCGTGGAATTTGTGAGAAGGGTTTACACATTTTATTGTGATTTTGTTGTTCTTTTTGTTCTTTTTTTTTAATATAATTTTAATGTTTTAAAATTCATTATGTACCTGTGTTATTATATCTTTGTTTTGTATATGTAATTTTTCATTTTCTTTTTACTTGTTTTTATTGCATGTCAATCTTTAGTAATTTTTTTTTCAATGCAAAGCCATCACCCAAGGTCCAGCCTGAAAACCAGCGCTGCAGCTGCTGTGTGTGGCAGTTGCAGCATATGCTGAGGCTGAGCCTTGTTGGCCGCAACTTTTTGTCTCTGTACCTTGTTTTCTCTGTTTTGTTCTATGTGTAATGTGTTGTGGTCAATAAATTGTTTCTTATCTTATCTGATATAAGTTCTAATAATAATGTCCTCTAAACCGTTTATTTCAGTCATGGCGGCCAATCTCAGTGATCAGCCAAACACAAGTGCACTCTCTATTCCCGTACCCTCTTATTTTGATAGGACACTAGTGTGACACGACCGAAGAGGGATTAGGTGCAGGACCAGCGGCTTAACCTGAGTTTTTCTGTTAAGAAATTCTTAGTGTCAGCGCGGAGTCAGGAAATTGGACGGTCTTGTACCTCCGTGCCTCGGAAAGCACGTTAAGCCGTTGGTCCTGCGCCCGATCCCTCTCCGGTCGTGTCACACTGGTATCCCATTGGAATATGAGGGCAAGGGAATAGAGAGTGTACTTGTGTTTGCGGACACAGTTAAGCACTATATATCCTGCGTAAGTGGCTGATCGTTGAGATTGGCCGCCTTAGTCAAAATCGGTTGGAAGATATTATTAATATTATACAACGAAAAGATTTTCATTATGTAAACAACATATGAAAGAAAAAAAATCGATTAAGAAGTAATTTATTCAATTCTTTCTTACTTAAAATTAAAAAGATTTTAAAATTGAAGAAGAAAAATATGTAAATAATTAATTAACTTCTAAGATTTAATTTCTAAGCACGTTTGAGTGCTGTAGCGAGAAAGTTTTAATAATTCAATTTAGATTGAAATTAAGTATTCTTAAGTGATTTGTGGTTTTAAAATTGTTTTCAATTCAAATTCTAAGATAAAAGTTTTAATTTAAAAATATAGCTTTTAGCGCTGAAATGACGTTATACAAAGTTTATTCTAGCTATTTAGCTATTAATGCTAGCTAAACGTTTTTTTTAATAAAGAGGTAACATGTACGTCATGATATTATGAGCATCATCAAATAGGCTAACTGGGTCAATGTTCATGTCATAGACATGCAGGTTTATTCCACGACCCATTTGGAACAGTGGTAGTGAACGCTGCCTCTGGTGCAAGGGTTGCGGGTTCGATCCCCGCACAGTACAAACATTTGTGTGCATGAACATATCTGTTTGTATTGGTCTAGGTGTTATCTATGTACTATAAGTATGTATTTACAAAAGAAAAGTATTATATGTATATATTTGTAATCCCACTGTTGATTCTGATATCCGTAACACAGGTGCTTGAGCTACATATCTCGGAGTCAGATCAATGGATGTGATGTTGTGCAATATTTATTATTTATTTATTATTATTATTTAGTAGGTCTATTTTATTTACATATGCGTAAGATTAGTTAGCGATGATTTTTGGCATTTATTACTAGTACCTATCTGTTATTGAAATGGTATGTTTATTTATAACTGAAAATTATTGTTATCTAATTTCTTTTTATTCCCAAATAACTATTTATTGATTTAACTAATTATTAGCGTAGCGTAGAGTAATATTAAGTTAAAGTTGTAATTTATTGTTTTTACCAATATAGTTTTCTAGGACCTATTTTTTAACCTGAAACACATCCTGTGTTCCACAGGGTTCAGGCAAAATATCAAATATAAGTACTAATATGTAAGATTAAAAATATTAATATGTAAGATTTAATAGGCGACTAAACATATGTACATCAGCACCCAGAGAAGGAAAACTCTGCATTTATATCAAAACCCTCGCCAACCCGTCTGCCAAGCGTGGTGAGTATGGCAATTACCCCTCATGTAATTGAGGGAGGCTCGTCAGCCCCAGCAGTGGGGTCTTAAATGGGCTGACGATGACGATGATGTAAGATTATGACCATAAGTTTGTAATAGATTTAAGTTATTTGCAATAAATGTTTTATTTTATTATTCTTATATTTTAAAAAATGTATGAAAGTAATACTCTTTTTTGCTTTTTTTATATTTTTTGTTTGAGCTGTTTCAAAGAGAGATTGGGGCTACCGAAGGCTTTAATGCTGGCAACGCACTTAAGACTATGGGTGTTTCGGTTTAGGTGGTGAAGTGATCCGTCTGCCTATCTGCCATCTATCACGTAAAAATAACGTTAAAGAGTTACGGCTACTGTAACGTAGCCGATATGTCGTGCAAAATATGTGAGTACGTAATGTTGTATCAAATAATAAGTTTCGTGTGAATTCCCGTCTTATTTTTTTTATGATATTTACCGCCGCCCATGGACACTTGCCACACCAGTGGTGTCACAAGTGTGCTGCTTACCTTTTAACCCCCCTTCCCCTGGATTATAGTTATATTATGAATTATAGTTAAGAATGTAACGTTTGCCTAGACTCCTCATCTTATTTATAGCTTTAGACGTAACCTTGTATACCTCGTAATACAAGGTTACGTCCAAAGCTGTCGTTCTGGAGCTCAAGGTACGCTTTCACCTTGATAATTGATTTGAGAAGTCTAATAATTACAATGAGGCTACTTGAGAGACCTTCACAACCCTTACACAGAAGAACCAGACCAATTGAATCATGGTCCCACGTTTAAGAAACTATCCGAAACGTGCAGGTTTCCTCACAATGTTTTTTTTCACCGCCGAGCTGATTTTTTATTTTTATATCACAGGTGGCAGACAAGCAGACGGATCACCTGATGATAAGCGATTGCCGCTTCCGATGGACACCCGTGACACCAATGGAGTCACAAGTGTGCTGCATACCTTTCCTCGGATTGTTCCAGAAAACCGGCGTGAAGCAGCACTGTTCTGTTTTTGGCTGCGTGAGTGAGGGTACCGGAGGCCCAATCCACGGAAAAAGGGGGTTTAAAGGTTGGCAGCGCACTTGTGACACCTCTGGTATCGTGGTGTCTATGGCTCGCTTACCATAAGGCCATCCGTCTGCTTGTGTCTCCCCTGTCACATAAAAAAAAACTGGGCCTCCGGTACCCTCACGCCGGTTTTCTGTGTATCACTCCGGTTGTGCCAACCCATTCGTGGCGTAGCTCTCCCACGGTTAAAGTAGAATTATGCACAGAGATTTGAAAAATCCGGAGGTGCTTGCCCGGATTCGAACCACGACCTCCCGTACGGAAGGTGCGTTTTGAACCACTAAGCTACCATTGCTGTGGTAGTAACTTTTTTTTTTAAATATGAGAGGTGGCAGACGAGCAGACGGATCACCTGATGGTAAGCACCCGCAACAACAGTGGAGTCACAAGTGCGCTGCCAACCTTTTCCCCTTCTCCCCCATTGGGCCTCCGGTAACCTCACTCACACGGCGAAACACAGCGCAGGCGCTGCTTCACGCCGGTCTTCTGTGAGGCATAATAAATGAGTAACATTTACATAGACAATTAAATGAAAACACGCTTTATACTCCTAACTCCTAAACCGTAGTCCATAAAGTGGCAAAGTCGCGATTAATACTGTGGTTCAACATGACACACGAGTGTCAGCAGGTGGCGCGCAATTCGCCCCTTGCACAGGTCGAACACGCCACGGTCATCAGATTGGGAAGCACGACTACACACACTCGATTTAGCTGTGCTAGATATGGCACCAAATTAGAGTATTTTATTGAGACAGGGTGTATCCGTGAGCATTTACATCACTTAAACCACGTGTTCTACCAACCATTCTGAACAACATTTGTTCAACGACTTTCCGAAATTGATCGAAAATTTTTTCGACTCCCCATACAAAATGACCAAGTCACGTGACCGACTTTGTATGAAAAGTTGAATTTTTTCACCGGATCCTGGTCCTCTCCGGGTAGGTACATGGAGCTGACTATGAATGTCTCTGCACCTTTCCCCCCGGGTAGGCCTATATACGCTGCACAGCAGCAGTTAGTAGAACACGTGGTTAAAGGGATGTAAATGTCCACAAATACACCCTGTATAGTAAAATTAATAGCAATCTAGCTCTACGTGAAATACGAGTGTTAGATGCAGTGTTAGTTGCACAGGTCAAACATGCTACGGTCATCAGATTGGGAGGCGCAAGTGCAGAATACAGGATTTAGCTATACTGGATCTATATCCAGTACAGCTAGCAAACTACAACTAGCAAATAGCCTATTATTTGTGCTATCACAAATAATAGGCTATTTGCTAGTTGTAGTACCCAGTGCGAGAAATTGCGAAACACCTGGTAATAAATAGCTAAAAGAGAAAAACCCAGGTTCCATGTTAATTTTCAATAAATGCGAACAGTACAATATTTTTATACTGAAATAACCTTATAAGTCAAATGCTATTTGACGTTTTGTTGTTTACAATGATGGTGACGTAAACCATGCCGGACGGTGTTTTTAATCAAAAAAAAGTAAAAATATAACGGGTTTAAGTTGAATTTTTACAGCAATCACTTCTTTATATTTATTGAAGTTTATATTATTTCGGACCCGTGTACGGAATTATATTTGAATTAAACGTTATGTTTATAAATGGTGACATGAGTAATATTTCTTTCTATAATATAGCTCAGCATAACATAACGAGTGTACACTAGATGGCGCGCATTACGCTCTTAGCACAGGTCGAACATGTCAAGGTCATTAGATTGGGAGGCGTGTACTCACACATACGTAATTTAGCTGTGCTATGGCACAAAATTAGGGTATTTTCATTAACATAGTCAAGCAATAGGGCGAAACATGACAAACGTGTGTCAGCAGATGGCGCTTAAGGTGACGGGTAGGGCACACTAGCGACGCCAATCGATTTTAATTGTTAGCTACTAAACCGGATCTATTTGAAACAATTTCGGGATTACAACCTCTCGGCAAACACTTATAGGTACTATCGATTGAATAACCATGCACAAATGTTGGGTGCAACGCGTACGCGAAAAATTGATTCACGCCAAAAGCGGCCACATTCGGCGTGAATATTTTTTTTTTTATAAAAACGGACCTAGCATTTGTGCAAGTGTTTGCCGAGAGGTTGTAATCCCGAAATTGTTTAAAATAGATCCGGTTTAGTAGCTAAAAATTAAAATCGATTGGCGTCGCTAGTGTGCCCTACCCGTCACCTTAATATGTCTGCACTGTCTCCCTTTCTCATAACATAACTCATCTAGTTGCAGAGCATCGGTGATAGTTCCAGCGTGATGGATGGCGCAGGGTATCGGGCGGAGTGATGCCGGATCATCGTGTCCGTGATTGATTGCGGCGGCAGCCAGCTTCTTGGCTGCCTTATTATGTACCATTTGATGCCTTGTTTTGCTTTACCAACTAGTTTTGGAGAATATTAAGAAGTTTAGTAACTTCTGTGTTTCTTGTAAATGCTGAGATCGTGCTTATGTTGGAATACATTTCTGAATAGAAGTAAATTAAGCCAGAAAGAAGGCAGGTCTAACTGCAGATTATTACAGTGCATTCACTCTAATTATGTACATAGGTACTTTTTGCTGGACCCGAGAGTCGAATTCAGGACCCAGAGATTACCGCTTGGTACTTAAAGCACTAGACCAACTGGGTGTCTAGTAGAAGTGACCGTGGGAGAGCCAAGTTTCGGCATGAATGGGCTGGCTCGACCGGAGTGACACCACGGCCTCACAGAAAATCGATATGAAGCAGCAATTTGCTGTGTTTCGCTGCGTGGGAGAGGGTACCGGAGGGAAAGGGGGGTTTAAAGCTTGGCGGCGCACTTTAAAGCGACGGCTGCGCTTGGTGTCCCGGGTCTCTAATTGTTTCTGTTAAGAAAATTTCAGTGGCAGACCGGAGTCTGGAAGTTGGTTGTCTTGTACCCCCGTGCCTCGGAAAGCACGTTAAGCCGTTGGTCCTGCGCCTGATCCCTATTCGGTCGTGACAAACTAAATACAAAATATGAGGGTAAGGGAATAGAGAGTGCACGTGTGTCTGGGCAAACACTTGTGCACTATAATATGTCCTGCGTCGATGGACAATCTCCGAGATTGGCCACCATGCCCGAAATATCGGTTTGGAGGACATTAGAAAGTACTTACACTTCCAGGCGAAAATTGCCAACTAAGTTTCTCAATTTTCGCCAAATTGCCTTTTATAAAATTTAAAGGTTTCTTAGTGTATGTACTTTACGAGGTGTTAAGTGCGAGCCACCTTCGGTTAGTGTCGTAAAGTGGAGTTATAACGGTTTTAGCACAATTTTACTGTTATGCTATAGCCCTTCATTTAAGCACGGTTTATTGCAAGACATTTGTCACTTCAACCCTAAATTTATATCTTTTGTGTATTACGGTCTTAGTACTAGTGGTTAGTGGGACTAGTCGTCACCTTTGTCGCAATTTGCTGGTTTTAGTACGTGACCCGTTGGGTACCTACTGGGTGAAGTCTTAATTATAAGTACCTACGCTATGTGCTTAACAGTACTTGAAAATTTTGAATTGCTAACTTTCATTTCACCGTGGGCCGGCTCGAACGGAGTGATAACACGGCCTCACTGAAAACCAATTTGAAGCAGCATTGTGCTGTGTTTTGCTGCGAGAGTGAGGGTACCGGAGGCTCAACCCCAGGGAAAGGGGGGCTTAAAGGTCGGCAGCGCACTCGTGACTCTACTGGTGTCGCGAGTGTCCATGGGCGGCGGCAATCGCTTACCAGATGATCCGTCTGCTCGTCTGCCACCTATCATATAAAAAAAACCTTCATTTTCTCATTTAGGTATCATCTTAGACTAAGTACTCACTACTATTATAGTTATTTTATTTGGTTGCTTGTTTGTACCTATGCCTGAGGGAACCATTTTTCTCGCCTTTTAGTAACATAAATGGAAAAAAAGTTGCTGCGTATGTGTTATAGTTTTTTAGAGAACTTTTATCTTTAGTAATGGCTATTTCGATTGGTGTAATCAAATAGGTACCTTATTTTTTAATTTTTATCTTTCATCATCATTTCAGCCAATAGACATCCACTGCTAGACAAAGGCCTCCCCCAATGTTCTCCACACAGATGGGTCCTGTGCTGCCCGCATCCAATGGATTCCCGCGATCTTCACCAGATCGTCGGTCCACCTTGTAGGAGGCCTGCCACGGCTGCGACTTCCTGTACGTGGCCTCCACTCGAGGACCTTTCGCCCCAACGGCTGTCTGTTCTCCTTGCTATGTGCCCTGCCCATTGCCACTTGAGGCATGCAATCCTTTGTGTTATGTCTGTGACCTTAGTTCTCCTGCGGATCTCATCATTTCTATTAAGTATAGGGCGGATATTCTATTTGGTATGGAACAACTGATTTCTTTCCGCTGATATTGTAGATCTGACGTGCTTAACAGATTTTATTCCTTTATACCTATTATAAGGATTTCGGAATGTAAGCGATGAAAAAATAACGGTGCATAATTTTGTCTAAAGGGGACTCATCGACTAAACTACCGCCGCCAATAGATATAATAACTAATAATAATAATAATTATTATTATTATTCTCACAACATCTCATACGTTGACCTGATTCCGTACTAAGTAGCTTAAGCACTTGTGTTACAGATATCAGACAACAGAGGAACACAAATATACTTAAATACATATATTACACCCAGACACCGAACAAACACAAGTGTTCATCGCACGAATGTTTGTCCAGGGTGGGGATCGAACCCACGACCTTTGGCGTACGAGGCAGGGTCACTACCAATTGCGCCATCCGGTCAGTCAACTGTACTGTAGCGATTAACCCAACAGTAAAGTACGGTATAATATACAACGGTGAATCCATAATAGAGTATTAAGAATTTTTAGAGACGTAGGTGTAATATTGTCATCATACAAGTAACCACAATTCTTATGTTTGCCTACAGTAACCATTTTTAGCAATAATAAAAAAATTAGACAAGACAAGAAATAATGACATAATTTTGTCTCAATAAAAATGTAAATATTTACTGTCTACTGAATCTTTATGGATTCACCGTTGTACTTCTTTAAAAAATGTCTCATGATCGTCACAATTAATAAAATATCTATTGGCGGCGTTAGATTCGTGAAGAGTCTCCTTGTTTTATATTGCTGTAGCAAACACAATATGCTATGACATTTAAATGTTACCTTGTGTTGAATATTAATCCTTATTCTGTTGTTTATTCTGCCAATACCTTACAAGTCCATAGCTAACAGACTGTCGCAAATTTATTTAAATTAACTGCCTTGAAATGATGTTTTAGAAAAGAATTAAGATTAATTGAGTCAAATATTTGCTTAGGACCTCTTCAACCCTTTCGAACCGAGCAAAATTAAGGGCAAAAAGATTGATGTGTCCCCTCCTACTATGTAAGAGATAAGAATTTATAACCTAAACCTTATATTCAGTGCGCAATTAAGTTTGCTAAATTTATGTCTTAAATTTAATACCATACTAAAATCTAGATGGACTGAATTTATTATGGTGCTAAGTTTTGTTACAGAAAATTAGGAACTTAGGTATTAGTCAGAGACCTAAGACTCATTCAGTTAGGACAAGTACCGTGAAATGGGTCGATTTGTCTCTTGACATACTGACTGATAGACAATTTTATTTAGGTATGTAATACTCGTAGGTAGCAGACGAGCAGATGGATTACCTTAAGTAGCATTTGCCACCGTCCAGTGGAGTTACAAGTGCACTGCCCAACTTTTCCCCTTTCCGCCGAATCGGGCCTCCAGTTCCCTCACTCACGCAGCGAAACACAGCAAAGTGCTGCTTGACGCCGGTTTTCTGTGATGCCGTAGTATCACTCCGGTCGACCTGGCCCATTCATGTCGAAGCGTGGGTCTCCCACGATAATAATTTCCTCCAACCAATTACGGCTACGGCGGTCACTCTTAACGATCAGCCACGTACAACCCGTGCGGATAAAGAATGTCTATAGGACTACTAAAAGAACGTCTATACTCGCACTCGTGGGGTGCGAGTATAGACGCAAATAGTGTGCGAGCGAGAAGTGAATAGATGCGCCGCCTTTTCTGATCCCATTCTTACATAGATGATGATAGGACAAGTAATTTTCGCAAGTTGCAAGTAATATTTTATGACACCACACAGTTGCATATAGATTAATTCTTAACTTTAATGTATCAAGACGGGAAATAACACGATATTTATTATGTGAAACAACATTGAGTCCGCTCGTGACCACGGCTGCTGTAACGTCGCCAAAACGTCGAGCCAAATATGTGAGTACACAATGCTGTTTCACATAATAAATATCGTGTTAATTCCCGTCTTAATACATTATAGTTATAATGCAACGCGAAAATCTAAAAAAACTAGATTAATTCTTATACCTAACCTAAAAAATGCGAGCTTATAATGTATATTTGTTTAATATGTATAAAATAAAAAGTATCTCCGATACACTAAATTATTTAATTTTTATTATTAACATGCTGGTCGCTACCAGCTCCAGCTACATACGGGTGCAATATTATGCGTTTGTTAAATTTATTAAACCTTCAAAATCCATTGCATAATTCTAAGCATGAGTACGAGAATGAATACTAGGTATAGGTACTAAGGACGGAATGATAGCGAAATAAAGGTACTTTGTTTTTAATATACTTTGTAGTGATAATAGTCTAAGTTTTTACCAGACTCATCATCATCATCATCATTTCAGCCAATAGACGTCTACTGCTCGTCATAGGCCTCGCCCAATGTTCTCCACAGAGATCGGTCCTGTGCCGCCCGCATTCAATGGATTCCGCAACTTTCACCAGATCGTCGGTCCACCTTGTGGAGGGCCTGCTGCGACTTGCTGTACATGGCCTCCACTCGGGAACCTTTCCACCCCAACGATGGTCTTGAGACATGCAATCCTTTGGGATATGTCTGTGACCTTAGTTCTCCTGCGGATCTCATCATTTCTGATACGATCACACAAAGAGACTCCGAGCATAGCTCTCTCCATTGCTCTCTGACTGGTGACTTTGAGCCTCCTTAATCAGCACATTGTAAGCGGCCACGTTTCGGTTCCGTTTACCCGACTACGGCGAAGCAAAAAGGAGGGTTTTGATTTTGACCTGTGTGTATGTATGGTTGTTCATCTGTTCCCTCATAACTTCTAAACTAGTTATCATATTTGAACAGGTGAGGTGTAGTTAGAAGCGCTTTAATTGTCTCCTGGTTATAGGCGACATGATGTTACGTTAAATTGATTACAGCGCCTTCCTAGGGGACTTAGATTAAAGAACTAAAAAAAAATATTTGCTTGACGGTACCGTATGGGGTATCAAATGAAAGAGCATTTTAAGCACATTTCAAATATGTTCACATAACTAAAAATATGTTAAATAGAAATAAAGTTTAAAAACTAAAACCCTTTTCATTTTTTAAATTTATTTTTTTAAGTACTTAGTGACTTAAAAAGATATACTTATACTTTTGTGATTTATATTTTAAATTTTCCTACACTAGAGCAAGTTCATTGTATCACGAGACATAAATTACTATTCTTCATACCTTCTTATGAAACTAAATGCTTTGTTCACCTCCGTCTTGATCCTACCTGAACTCAGTCCCAACAAAGTTTCCAAACTTTCAGAATAGCTAGCCTGCATACTAAACAGATATGGCATTAATTTATAGTAAGTTATTCTTCGTCGATCGGGTATATAATTTATCTAGCTTTTGCCTCACATAAAACAATTCACTGATATAATTTGGACCTGATCAATTTTATCGATAAATGATGATAATGATGTCCAATATTTAAACATCAGTGTGAGACCACGGGCAATGAAATTGGTAACGTTCTATATAATTTGAAAATATTGCAGAAACTATATACTTCCTTAAAGGTACACAAAACCCTATTTATTGAAAAAAATAGGGTTCACACAAGAAAATTAAGACAGTAACAGGGAAATAAAAATAAGCTAAAAGTAAATAAAAAGAAAAGTTAAAACAAAGTAGGTCCCCGTGGCAATGTCCCCGAAATGTTAGCAGCATTACTCCGCTGGATCGCGATGGAAATGCGCTGGGCGAGGTAGCTGCCAGCCTGTGGTTCTCCCGCAAGCGACCGACGGATAATGTCGTTTAATGAGGAATGCCTGGAGAGACGGTCGGCACTTTTTACACATGACAGCCCGTGTTACCCCAAGGCGTTAACGGCGGTGCCACAGAGACATTTGTGTGGGATACAAACCTCAGCACCAAGACGGAGGCCCAGGGCGACTCAGGGGGTTTCTGCGTCCATCAGGGCACCCACGTTGGCCGACTGGTAGGCTTGATTCCTTTTGCTTTTTATAACAGTTGGCGATTACAAGAAGTAACTGGCAAGTTACTTGCCGAATCTTCTCGTTCAAAATTAACTTTATATTCGTTCATCACTGACATTCCGACCCGGCGGTGGTAGAATGTTTACTTTAAGATAAGTATAATATTTTTTCACAACTTCATATTACATTGATCTGACTCCGAAATAGGTAGCTCAAGCACCTGTATGCAAATGTTTATTTATTTCTTAGTAATATTTTATGTATCGACTTATAGGTATATGTTATTTCATGTAAATTATTCATCATCATCATCATCTAGTATAGATATACTATTTATAGAGAGGTAAATCCTACAGACATGCTAGACAGCGGCAACGCTTATAGGTAATGCGAAAACACGAATCGCTTGCGCGATGTAATCGACACCTACTGCCATCTATTGGTATAAATGGAATCGAACGAATGACGAAACAAAATGAGGGCGAGCCACACATAAATAGTATCAAAAGATTTTTGTTTAACGATTTGTAGGTGCCTTGTCCGCAGGAGAACTAAGGTCACAGACATAGCCCAAAGGATTGCATGCCTCAAGTGGCAATGAGCAGGGCACATAGTGAGGAGAACAGACGGCCGTTGGGGCGGAAAGGTCCTCGATTGGAGGCCAGGTACAGGAAGTCGCAGCCGTGGCAGGCCCCCCACAAGGTGGACCGACGATCTGGTGAAGATCGCGGGAATCCATTGGATGCGGGCGGCACAGGACCAATCTGTGTGGAGAACATTGGGGGAGGCCTATGTCCAGCAGTGGACGTCTATTGGCTGAAAATGATGATGATGACGATGCCTTGTACAAGCGTATATTAATAAATATTTTTTTGAGTTGTGTTTGAGTTGAACACATAAAATTTACCTATCAGGTTAGGATTCAAACAAATATAAGATTATCTTATTGACCCAGTGATCATCTTCCGAACCAAATAGGATTTATGTACAATAAAACACTAACAAAAAAGAGTCAGATTATTTACGTACAGACACACACATCAAACTTACGTTTGAAGCCAAAATAAAAACTGAATGAATACAAACAAACACTACCTAACCCTAAACACCCTAAAGGTCAAATGATTATGTTGCTCATCTGACCAGCGAATACGGCTTATTTATTAGAGTCGAGATTACCAGGGTTAAAGTCCTATCGCTGACCTTGGCCATACATTGCCGGGAACTTGGAAAAAGGAGGTAAAGTATTATAAGAACTCTGGAAGCGACAGTAATTTTTCCTTTTTTTTTATTTATTCATTACTCTCTTATTGTATTTGCCAGTGACCATAGCATTAAGTTCTGTAACTTTTTTTACAGTAAAAAGGACAGTATCTTCTGCTCACTGTTTCGCTTGCGTTAGAAAGAGACAAAAAGTAGCCCATGTTACTCACCATCCCTTCAGTTATCTCCACTAAAATATCATCATCATCATCATCAGCCCATTTAAGTTCCCACTACTGGGACACGGGCCTCCCTCAATCACATGAGGGGTAATTGCCATACTCACCACGCTTGGCAGACGGGTTGGCGAGGGTTTTGATATAAATGCAGAGTTTTCCTTCTCTGGGTGCTGATGATCAAGCCAGCAGCTTTACCTTAGTCGCCTTTTACGACACCTCGGTAAGAGTGTGGGTGGCCTATTCTACTCTGCCGGGGACCACACGGCCACTAAAATATGGTCACTAAAATATGGTCGGACTGATTTCGGACCCACAATAAATCGGCCGATTTTTATAAAATTGCCATAAAAATCCTGTGTCTTGCGCTATTGATATCAGCACATTTAATGCCTCGATGGCGCAGTAGGTAGTGGGTCGCACTTTAAAGCGACGGCTGCGCTTGGGGTCCCGGGTTCGATCCCCGGATCGGGCCAAAATTTTTACCTGAGTCAGCCCGGAGTCTGGAAGTTGGCTGTCTTGCACCACATAACACCGAGCCTCGGAAAGCACGTTAAGCCGTTGGTCATGTCACATTTGTGTCCAAACGGAATATGAGTGTTTCCTTTAATAGAGAGTGCACTTGTGTTTGCGCACACACTTGAGCACTATAATTTATCCTGCGTAAGTGGCTGATAGATGTGAGAATGGCCGCCCTAGCCGAAATCGGTTGGAGGATATTATTAACAGCACGTTTTATTTTTCCCCTACCAAAAACCGGATACCGATTATCGGACACATAGGATCAACCTTATGATTACATTTCAGAACGTGTACCTGTTCATATTAATCATAGTTAACATAACTCATCCAGTAAGCATTTACAACCATAGGTGTTATACTCAGTAAACCCGTCACGTTTTTATATGAATTCAGCGGACGCGGGAGGAGGTGTCTCCCCTTTCCTTGTCGGGGATCCCTACATGGGAATTTATGTTTTTTGTACGTCATGTGCGTACATCCCCGTACAGGTCCGGTCATGTATCTATTGACTCAGGACAAGAGCGATGGAAAGACAATATTTTGTTTGGTAAAGTGTGTCTTCTGAAATTGTAACTTTAGTCCTATAGGAATAAAGCTGAGAGAATACAAATGAGACTTAGACCGTTGTTAAAAGGATTCACGCATCAAACACGATATAGATATATTTTTTACTGAATTAAAATAAAAAAAAATCCGTTGTAATTGCAACTTGGGCTCTTCTCTTGTTTACCATATCAGGCTGAGGAGAGCCAATATACTGAGCCTCTATAAAACAAAATATAATAACAGCCAAGCAAGCCACTTGAAGACGCCCTGTTGGTCTAGTGGTTTAAGTACCGGGCCGTGATCTCGGGGTCCTGGGTTCGATTCCTGGGTCGAGCAAAAACAGTTTTTTTTATGTAGGTGGCAGACGAGCAAACGTATCACCTGATGATAAGCGATTGCTATCGCCTATGGACACCTGCGTTGCGACACCAGTAGAGTCACAAGTGCGCTGCCAACCTTTAGACATCATTTTCCTCTGGATTGGGCCTCCAGTACTCATGCAGCGAAACACAGCACAGTACTGCTTCACGCCGGGTTCGTGATCACCAATCCGTATTTGGCAAGTGTGGTGATTAAGTCTAATCCCATCATATTAGCGATAACTTGATTTCTATGATGGGGCCCTTTGCCTTGCAGTGGGGCATTTTATAGGGTAATACTTTACTTTTACACAAGCCACATTAGATCACAGTACAATAAGCCCAAGAGATCATAGCTAAAAAAATATGATAATTTATTGTTACTCATTAGAATGGTTCCAATAAATATATATATATACCTCTGAGGTACGTAGTAACAAGGTTTTTTTTATTCTTATTGAAATAAGAGGCAACATTCACGGCGCGGTTGAAAGCCTCTAACGCTTCGCTCCCGACCTACCCAAGTAGACTAAAAACCCAAAAGCTATTTCATATTTAAAATGCTGGCTGCCTCTATCAAAAGTGTGTACCTTACTTAATATTCTGCCCGTGTTAGCCAATTAAAAACTTGGCGACACTTTGCTAAAGGATTAAGCGAAACTTTTTTAAATAATACGACTATGAAAATACATATTCAAGCGTGACCTAATTATTAAGCATAATATTGTAATATACGCACCATGGCAACGTTTTTAATTGAAGTTTTTTTTGTGTCATAGGTGGCAGACGAGCAGTAGAGATCACCTGATGGTAAGCGATTGCCGCCGTCCATAGACGCCGGCGACACCAGTGGAGTCACAAGTGCTCTGCCGACCCTTCAACCTCTCCTGCCCCGTGGATTGGGCCTC
Organism: Marasmia exigua; assembly: GCA_019059595.1. NCBI lineage: Eukaryota > Metazoa > Arthropoda > Insecta > Lepidoptera > Crambidae > Marasmia > Marasmia exigua. The sequence goes on along the minus strand of JADPWL010003187.1, from coordinate 24,865 downwards.
CGGTACCCCCACTCACACAGCGAAACACAGCACAATGATGCTTCACGCCAGTTCTCGGTGAGGCCGTGGTATCACTCCAGTCGAGCCGGCCCATTCACGCCGTAACGTGGTTCTCCCACGGTCAAAAAGTAAAGTTTAGAAAAAACTCTAAACTTACATTTATTTATTAATTTTTATGTCAGTACACTTGAAGCTTACAGAATGGATCCAAAATGCAACAAGTTTAAATTACTTAAAACAAAAAAGATGAATGAAATTACAAATGAAACTTACATTTCTTTAAAAACAACTGACTGACTGACCGGATGGCGCAATTGGTAGTGACCCTGCCTCTTACGCCAAAGGTTGTGGGTTCGATCCCCACCCTGGACAAACATTCGTGCGATGAACACTTGTGTTTGTTCGGTGTCTGGGTGTAATATATGTATTTAAGTATATATTTGTGTTCCTCTGTTGTCTGATATCTGTAACACAAGTGCTTAAGCTACTTAGTACGGAATCAGGTGAACGTATGAGATGTTGTGAGAATTATTATTATTATTATTAAACATGCGAAATCCCTAATTTATTGAGATTTAAATAGTTAATTACAATGCAATAATAATTATTATGTTAAGCTGCCAATAAATACAAATAAATAAATTTATGTCACCAAGTAAATAGTAATGTTAATTAAAGAAAATTAAAATGTCATTTTATCAATGATGTAATGAAAAGAAGCCAGCAAACACATCATGTTGTCGGCGAACAAATCTATGTCATGTAGCCCAATTATCGTGCTCGAGATATTTTGAAAACATGGTGGATATTACCTGAAAACCATACAAAAAAAATATGTTTTAGTAATATATGTCGTATGAAAATAAATATCACGAGCACGAGAATTGGGGTGCTGGAGCCCGATTCTCGTGGCTGTGACATATTGAAAACATGGCGGATATCACCTGAAAACCATACAAAAAAGCTGTGTTTTGGTGATATATGTCGTATGAAAATAAATATCACGAGCACGAGAATTGGGCTCCTGATGCTGAGTAAGTATGTCCCCAATATAACATACGCAGTGCGCGGTTTGTCGGTGCGAAACCCACCCGTTCTGTCCGCGTTAATGGCTTTTTCAAGAGACGAGGCATACGTAAGGCTGACATTCTTAATATGTAGCATTAAATACATTAAAACCGATGGTTGCTCGTGGTTTAGAACGCGCCTTATATACGAGGGGTCGTGTTTTGAATCCAAGCATACACCTGTGCATTTTTCAAATCTATGTTCGTTTTACCCCTAGCACAGCGGTGAGGAAAAACATCGTGAGGAAACCTGCACGTTTTGGATAGTTTCTGAAACGTTAACCTTGATTCAGTTGGTCTGGTAACTGGTTACCCTGTAAAAGGGTTGCGAAGGTCAGACGGGAGTAACTTCATTGTAATTACCAGACTCCCCAAATTCTGAATCATGGTTCAAGCGTACCCCGGCCTCCAGAACAACCACTTTGGACGCCACCGACAATTAACGCTAAGATGAGATGGAATAATGACATTAAGGTGACGGGTAGGGCATACTAGCGACGCCAATTGATTTTAATTTTTAGCTACTAAACCGGATCTATACACAATTTCGGGGCTACAGCCTCTCGGCAAACACTAATACTATTTATTAAATAGCCATGCACAAATGCGGACCCAACATCTGCACGCGAAAAATTGATTCATGCTTAAAGTGACCTCTTTTGGAGGTAATCAATTTTGAAGTTGTAACCCCGAAATTGTTTCAAACCGGTTTAGTAGTTAAAAATTAAAATCGATTGGCGTCGCTAATGTGCCCTACCGTCACCTTAACACAAGCAGAAGATATGCCAAAGAAATGATTGCGGTGGATATGTGGAGTTACGAGGGAAGACCGGGAGTTTTTATGACAGTGGTAACTTCTTCTTCTTCTTATTTTATTTTTGGCAATCAACTTCTCGACTGAGAATTACTCCTGCCATTATCATATTTTAGATTTTAGGCATTATTAAGCAGGACAGCCGAAGATAATTCGCCAATGTCAAGTAACTTATTGAGAATAAGTAGGTAACAGTCGAAGTCAGACAAAGTCACAGTCACTCAATAAAACGCCGGTGTTTTGCGTTTTATCGACCTACGGATTCAGCGGATATCACTCTAAAAGCAATCGCAGGTTTTAAGACTCTATTAGGTCCAAGCAAGTTGTCACGAGACAACGCACTCGACACACAATAGCAGTGTTAAAAACGATACAATCCAACGATTCTTATTATTAGGATCACTTTGCGGCACTTCACTGCACATATAAACACCAAACTTGCACACTAAAAACCACTAGACACTAATTTAAAACCTTTGAATTGCATCAGCCCACGCGGCTTCTTTTAGCCCTATCCGCCGAATCGACAGTGGTAACTTGTAACATGAATAACAAAATCCAACACGTAGTCAACTCTGCCAATGTCAAGTGAGTAGAGACATTATCACGGATTGAAATGACCGGTGATTTGAGTTGACTTCTTAATTAATTGAATTTTCTTTTTAGAAAATCACCAACTATAACAAAACAAAACATACACATAGACAACACAGTATTAAATGGGAGGTTCATTTGAAGGAATAGTCGTAACTCAACGTATGATTCTTACGTCACTTTCTAAGTCAAAACTGTCATCCGACACGGATGGAACCCGTGTCTACTTGTGCGAACCGGTCCTATTCAGTTCATTTAACATCAGAGATGGGTTGGCGTTTGATTTAGCCGCGTGAGCGTTGTGGAGTCCATTTGAATTATTATGTGCGGTTGATAACGGGAAGAAATGATTCATGATACTTTTTTGAATATAGATACGAGTATGTGAAAACATTTCTACTATTCTCTCGGCGGCGAGAGAAACACCGTAAAGAAACCTGCATGTTTAAGTTAATTAAAGAAACGAAATGGTTAATTCGTGATACAGTTTTAAAAAGACAATATTATAAAAGTAAATAAGTAATCCACAATCAATATTATAAAAATATTTTAGTATCAATCCAATTTATCGATTTTACATTTAAATGCAATCATAACAATCAATAAAAAGTTGTTTATTCCGATTGTGAACTAAAAAAAACAGGCCAAGTGCGAGTCGTACTCCCTCACTTAGGGTTCCGTACCTAACAAAAATTCACCTAGAAAACCGTTTCATTGCATTTTATATGAGAACGTCCCGTCTTTTAACCCTACATTTAACTAACCATGATTGTTTCGTTATTATTTATTTATTTTCTAAATTAGACTGAGCTTGGGAGCCAGTACTATGAATAATACGTCGTAAGTGGACTGAAGCTATGAGGCATTAACATTAGCAGCGAGCTGTCATGTTTTTGTCAGTTCAAGAGGGATACATTTCGCATCGATCGGTGGAGCCGGAGCCAGTACTCCCGATATCGGCGTAACTTATATTTTGAAAATTGTAGGTATCATTATTTATAGTTTTAGAATATTATCTGTGTTCTAAAGGTTTAAGAAATCCAATTCTCATGCTCTTGATATTTTGAAAACATGGCGGATATCACCAGAAAACCATACAAAAAAACTATGATTTAGTGATTAATATATGTCGTATGATAACAAATGTCACGAGCACGAGAATAAGGCTCCAGAGGTCAGTTTTTCATATTTTCTAACATAATTTTGGTATCATTCATATTTGGTAGAATAAAATATAATCCTTTTAAATAGAAAAATACGCACACTTATTTCATACAGTTCATTAGACTGTACTTTTTCACATGGTCAGATAATAACGTCAAACAGCTGTCACTGTCACCTCTATGAGAGTTTTAGAGTAATTTATATATACTGAGGTAGAGGCATCAGTCGGCAAGTCAGTGCTAGCGCCATCTAGAGGAAAACGAACAATACTCAACGGCTAGGTTGTACGGCTACCTTTCAGTGCTCTTCGCCTTCTTCCATTTTAAGTTTAAAACAAAAAATCCTCAGTGAGGAAAGGTTGAACTACCTTCGTCAGGTCGCTTAGCGTAAACGTCAGTTAATCAGTTGTAACCTCTGCTTTTTTTTTAGAAGTACACATTAAAAGTGCAACTACCGTTGTTTGAAAACTATGTTAACTCCGCCCTTAATAACCCACTTTATTTTTTAGTACATAATATAGGTAAAGTAAAGTATGAGCCTATATACTGTCCCACTGCAGGGAAAAGGCTTCCATCATAGAAATCAAGTCATCGCTACTATGATGAGATTAGGCTTAATCACCACTCTTGCCTAATGTGGATTGGTGATCACAAACCCAAGCTATGTTCGAAAATTTCGAAACGTAATTTTTGCTCGACTTGGGAATCTAGCCCAGGACCCCGAGATTACAGCCCTATTCAATTCAATTCAATTCAAATAATTCTTTATTTGCATAGGCTTGTACACAGCACTTACAAATCGTCATACATTTGAATGACTTAAAACTATTTATAAGTACTTATGTATAATTTACATGTTAATACATATATATGTTGATACATAAAATATACTAAAGAAATAAATAAACATAATGCGATTCTACCACCGGCTCGGAAAGTTGTTTCTGGTCGAGAAGATCCGGCAAGAAACTCGCCAGTTACTCTTTTTAATCGCCAACTTTTTTACAATGGTTTATTATCTTCATACCAAGTCATACAGTCTAATGCAACACAAAATAGAATGAAGCAAATTAAAAGCTAAATATGAGGTAAACCGAAGCGGACCAGTCCCCAAAGGTGGCACCTGTTCACAAGTATGACGTATGTGTCAGCCATCATTTCACTCAACCATATTAGAGGGAATGTAATGACCCGCCACATAACGCCACCACCTCAGAGACATTTGAGTGAGCATGACTACTTAGGTTCTCCTCATAGGTCACAAAGAGTAGTAGTTACTTAATCTAATACTAATAAACTGCAGGACGAGGTGTACAATAGTAGGTGGTTAGCATCTTGTCAATTATTGAATAATCAATATAAATCAATTTTATACAGTAATAAATGCTGCTAAACCTAATTTATTAAAATTCAGTAATTATATAATATTAATGATTTTTGTTAATATATATGAAAATGTTACAAGTGTGCAAGCATGGAGGTCATTATGTCCATGAATCCTTATCATTTAAGTAGTCTACAATTTTATAGTATCCTTTACTCATTAAACAGGCTTTCACGTGAGATTTAAATTTATGCGTTGGTAACTCAATAACATTTTGTGGCAACTTATTGTACATTTTAATACTTAGACCAACAAATGAATTATTAATTTTTTGAAGTTTCAGATTTGGAATCGCGAGCTTGTGTTTATTTCTAGTGTTAAAACCATGACAATCAGATTTTTTCGAAAAAATATCCATGTTTAATGTACTTGTCGTTGTCACTGGTATATTAGTGAAAAAAGACTCAAATGCATTTGCCACATCAGCATCAGAGTCAAGTTGTTTGCCATTGATTTTTAGAGAGACCTTGTGTTCTTGTGTTTTGTTTTTACAAGTCTCTTTGTTTATGATATTCCATGTGATTTTAATTTTGTTAGTTGCTTTACTTATTTTGTTTTTAATGTAGTTTGATTTAGCAACAGCGCATACTTTCTTGAAGCATTTAGAATAGTTTTTTACATATTCTATTACTGTATGATCACATGAATTAGCCTTAATGTCATATAATTCAAACAATTTTCTTCTGCTTATATATACCTGTAGTGGCCCAGTCACTAAATTGATTTTTAGAATTATTTTTAATGGTCTTCTTTGTGAAGATGCCATTAAATTCCTTTTCAACAATTTCGAAAAGGCTTTCATATAATTCATCTACACTATTTTCAATACATGGAATTGAGGATATTTTATTACAAATATTCTTCTTGAACTTTTTTACACGCCCCTTAGTAATGGGCCTACATGTGAAACTAGTAGACGGAACATTTCGATGACAGTCGATAACAGCCATCTGACCACTGTGATCAGAGTTTATAAAATTTATTATGGATTTTTCCCCTACATTACAATTACAGAATATGTTGTCCAAACACGTAGCTGAAGTGGAGGTGACTCTTGTAGGTTCATTGAAAAGGTGGTGTAAATTGAAAGACTTAAAAAGATTCAGAAACCTAATAGAGTTCTGTGACTCCTCTAGGATGTTAATATTAAAGTCACCGCACACACACACTTTTCTCAAGACTTCTTCCATGCTAGTCTCAAATGAGTCATAAATTGCAGAAGGGGGTCTGTACACGCAGACAGTGATATGCTGCTCCAGCTCTGCACACGAAATTTCAATAGTTCGTTCTATAGATAGTGACTCAATGTCTTTACGTTGTTTACATTTAAGAGAATTTTTTAACAAAATGAGTGACCCTCCTCTTATTGCTGAGTCTCTTGTGAACGAACTGATAACTTTGTAATCATTAATACTAACAATTAATTGATGTTGATTTAACCAATGTTCAGTGAGACATAGTATATCAACATTCATTTCTTGTAAAAATAATTCTAGCTCTAATTCTTTACCAGGAAACCCCTGTATATTCTGGTGAATAAGATTTAAGATATTAAGATCCTGCTTGGTCAATATGTTGCTAGAGGCGTCCTCTATTGTCTTAAACTTAAATTTAAATTGCTTGGAATATTTTCCAAAGTCTGACTAAATATATTATTTATATTAAATGCTAACAAAGTAGCCAGTTCTTTTTTTACATTATAAGGCAAATAAAATGTTTTGCCAGTCACTATAAACTTAGAATTAATAAATTTATTTGTGTCAAAAAACACAAAGTTGTCGCTATGACTAGTCACTAAATTATATAATGTAGTATTCAATATGTGAATACTGTTATTTTTTTCTGGTAAATAGTGCCTAGAAAATGGGAAGGCACAGACAACAATTTTCTTTACAGCAATCTCTTTTAAAAGTGAAAATCCTTTAATAATGTCTTTTTTATTTGAATCTAGCCCATTCCCCATCATTAATATAATGATAGAGTCCTTATTATAATTACAACTAAGTATGCTATCTATTATTTTGGTAAGCGATGCATTTGGCAAACAATAGTTCATTGTTTTACAATTGAGTTGCTTGTGCAAAAGGGGACCATAGCCAACTCCTGTTGAATCAGAGAATACTAGTACATTATTGTTTGTATTCTTAGTACTAGTAGTAGTGGTGGTGGTAGACATTGTACAATCCGGTAAATCGCTATTAGTATCTAACAGGCTATTTGGCACTTGGTGCTGGGTAGGAAGGCTGCCACCCTGGCTGCACTTACCTTGGTCTGTGGCGCTACTCAAAGTGGGAACCTGGGGCTCGTCTGCCGCACCCAGATCGCAGCTGCACTGGGCCATGTACCTGTTTGCAGCGAGGATGTGCTCATGTATCTGTCGCTGGGCAGAGGTATAATTTCCAGTCATTACTACTAATGACCTCTCCAGACGCTGAAGCTGAGCCTGCAGTTCTTGAACATCGGTCTCGTACCTTAACCTACTTTCTTTTAATTTTAAGCTATACAATTCTAGACTATCAATAAAATCTATACGTTCCTTTCTTAGAACTAAGTTTTGGTTAAAACATTTCTTTCTTTTAATTAATTTATTGGTTTTCCTTATGTATTTATTTATTTTAATATATTTTTTAATTTTATTTTTACTACTTAACTTAGTATGATTATTAATTGAACAAGGATGATCGATAATATGAGACATTTCCCGTCCAGCTGGTGATCCTATCAACTCTTCATAGAGGCTGTGAGTGTGTAAAGCCTCTTGACATTGTTTGTCCTCTTCATGCAGTCTGATGGTCCTGTTTGCTTCACATAGCTCCACTTCGAGGTCCTGGATCCGAGTTAGGGCCTGCTCGTATGTGTTCCGACATTCATCAAAACTGCTGACTATGGTGAGTAGGTGATCACGTTGAACAGTGACATCCATATGATACTTATCCTCTAGACCAATACGACGTATAATGTACTTGAACTTTAATTAAAAACCGCCATGTTTGTTGTCATAAAGGTTTAATTTATCAATCGGGGTCTTTCCCGGTCGTGGATTAAATCATTGTAAAGCTGTCACACCCACTGATTTTATTGGTTCGGGTCGATGTCGGGTCGGTCTCTAAGCCGTAAAGAACAATAATTGTTCGACCCTTAAAATTAGAGTAGGGTTGTAAAAGCCACGTGTGTTTTGTTGTTTATTACGTGTATATCGCATTCAAGATCATGAATAAAATAAATAAGCTAATTTTTGTATTACATTCTAGTGGTCCGCCCTCAGTGACATTAGTTCCACTATATATCAATAGATGGCGCTAGGTTACGATTGCAACGCGCAAGCGTTTCGGATTAACTACAAGCATTGCCACCTCTTTATAAATAGTTTGTTTATGTGATAGGTAGCAGACGAGCAGACGGATCGCCTGATGGTAAGCGATTGCCGCCGTCCATAGACATCCGTGACACCAGTGGAGTCACAAATGCGCTGCCAACCTATAAACCCCTCTTTCCCCCAGATTAGGCCTCCAGTACCCTCATTCACGCAGCGAAAGACACTGCTGCTTCACGCCGGTTTTCTGTGAGGCCGTGGTATCACTCCGGTCGAGCCAGTCCATTCATACCGAAACGTGGCTCTCCCACGGTCAGATCTATAAATTTGGTATCTGAATTATGATTACTGCCTCATTAGCGCAGTTAAAGCGCCAGCTGTGGTTGGGGTCAAAGGTTCGATCCCCGGGTTGGACCATAATTTTTCTGTAAAGTGACGATTATACACATTTTGTAAAAAAAATACAGCGGTGAATCCATAAAGGAAGTGATGAAGAATTTTTGAGACGAAATTAGGTCTAAATTTCTTCTTACAAGTATCTATAATTTTTGTAATTGCTAAAAGTGTGTATTTTAGGCAACAATAATAATTATGATTAAAAATATTTTCGTTTGTGGATTCACTGTTGTACTTTTTTAATATTTTCTCATATTCGCTACAATCATTACAAATCTATTGGCGGGGCTAGTTGCGTCGATGCGTCATCTTAAGGTGACGGGTAGGGCACACTAGCGACGCCAATCGATTTAAATTTTATTAGCTACTAAACTGGATCTATTTTAAACAATTTCGGGGTTATAACCTCTCGGCAAACACTTATACTATTTATTAAATAAACACTAAACTGGATCTATTTTAAAAAATTTCGGGGTTATAATCTCTCGGAAAACACTTATACTATTTATTAAATAACCATGCACAAATGTTGGGTCCGCGCACAAACGCGAAAAATTGATTCACGCCAAAAGTGGCCGCTTTTGACGTGAATACATTTTTCGCGTACAAAAACGGACCCTACATTTATGCATGGTTATTAGTCTACTCGTCTACCACATTATCAATTAAATAAATAAGGTCCCTTATAGGCTATTTGACAGTGATAAAAATATACATTTCTTTCTTTTATAACATCAGTGTTAAGATATTTTTTGTGGAGCGATTTGTAATAACGCGAGATAAAAATATTACATTATTTAATCAAAATTCGTCTTCTAAAATTATTAATTTTTAAACAGGGGTCATGTGACTAAAAACGGCCCGTGACGTAGATTACGCGTAAGTCTACTGCCTATGGTTGATTGCCTTTCCTTCATAGGAAGAAATAAACAAAAAAAAAAGTCTATGATTAAATCATAACTATTTGAAAGAAACACTGAAACACAATCTACGTCACTGGCCGCCATATTGCTAAAAGACGCGTTTTTGCGGCATATTTGAATATTGCATTTTCTTTTTCGTTTTTTTATTAAAATATCTAAAATAAAATCGGAAAAGTATTTTTAGGGCTCCTTATAAACAAATGAAAACCGGCGTCAAGCAGCACTGTGCTGTGTTTCGCTGCGTGAGTGAGGGTACCGGAGGCCCAATCCGGGTTTAGGGGGGGTTTAAAAGTAAAAGCGGGATTAAAACTAGAAATAATTGAAGAACTAGAATAAACATTATTACAATACTAAGTTTAACGTTAGTTAGTATATCAACTATAATACTAATGTTAAACCACCCGAACCCCTAGTTTAAAATGAGTACTAATATAATAACCTCAAAATATCGATTCAGTGACAATGACAGTTTATCCATGTGACAGTTCATTCCGTTGTACGGTAAGTAATTTATAAGAAAGTAGCCATTTTTTTTTTTTTAATCCCGAAAATAGAAGCAATGGACAACATTTCAAAATTGCTAAGCTCTGAAACAAAAAATACCAATTCTTTGTTTACTTTTCCGCTGCTCGAATATATATTTATTCATTTTTTATATTGTTTATTTACTGAGAAAAAAATTAAAAACTAAAAAACGTAAGATGACGTCATCAGACGGCAGAATGTAAAATATTTCTTTGCTTAGCACATTATAGTTTTAAATTTACGTAATGCCAAACTCATGACATGTAACTGTCAAAAAAAAAGACAACTTGTCAACGTTGAATGTATGAATGACGTTGACAATGTTGACACTAGTATTATTTACCTTTGACAGTAGTACCTTTTTTTTATTAAAACAATGATAAGCAAAGGAATATCGCTGTATTCAGCCGTCCGATGACGTCATTTGGCGCTTACGTCTATTTAGAATAAAAAGAATTTCAATAATTATTTTATGCATGAAAATGGACAAATTTTGAAAAAAGAAAAAATATGGGTCTGTTAATTTTATGTCTACTTTCATGTAAAAAAGCAATATGGACATGTTAAAAATTTGAAATGTTGTCCATTCCCAATCATATTACTTGAAGACCTTTCTTAATACAATATTACAATTAGTTGCCTGAAAATATTTCAAAATTATTTTTACTTCAGACACCAAAACAAGGTTATGTAAAATGAAACATCACGACGAATGATTGAATGATTGACTGCGGTACTAAGTGGTCTATGGTTAGTCGAGGATTTTTTATAAAAAATTAAGACCTAACGTTATATCCATAATAATCATGAACATGCTTGTTTAGGATTAAAGCCGGTATTAGAGTAGTTTTTTTAATAAGAGGATTTTAGTCTGGATACTTAACCCTCTTCAAGACTTAGGTGGGACTAGGCTTACTTTAACCCTCACTTTCAAAATACCCTTTCACCTAAGCGATACCTATCTTAAACTTGTGCCTGTAGCTAGATAGTAAATCCATTTCAGATAACATGAAACCGCAGTCGACGTATGTAACTAGCGCCGCCAGTAGATTTGTATTAAGGTGACGGCTAGGGAACACTAGCGACGCCAATAGATTTTAATTTTTAGCTACTAAACCGGATCTATTTTAAACGATTTTGGGATTACAATTTCTCGGCAAACATTTATACTATTTATTTAATACTTATACTTGACTTTTGGGTCTACTTTTGTAGGTACTCGAAATTTGAATTACCGCCAATAACGGCCACTTTTGGCGTGAATTAATTTTTCGCGTACAAAACCGGACCCAATATTTGTGCATGGTTATAGTGCATACTTAGTATAAGTGTTTGCCGAGAGATTGTAACCCCGAAATTAACTTAGTTCCGGTTTAGTAGCTAAAAATTATAATCAATTGGCGTCGCTAGTGTGCCCTAAGGTGACGCCTCAACGAAACTAGCGCCGCCAATAGATTTGTATTGATTGAAAGTTGGGTCCGTTTTTGCATTTTTCGCGTACGCGTTGGACCCAACATTTGTGCATATTTAATAAATAGTATACGTGTTTGCCGAGAGATTGATACCCGAAATTGTTTAAAATAGATCCTGTTTAGTACTTAAAAAATTAAAATCGATTGGCGTCGCTAGTGTGCCCTACCCGTCACCTTAAGCCGTATGTAAACTGGAATATAATGCGATTACGGTGTCATGCCGATTGTTCAAACGAGCGGTAAATACATTCAGCATCAAAAGTAGCTTAACACATTAGTACCATGTCGAAGTAACATTCTGTACGTACCCCTTAGAAACTGACTTTAATAGGCAGAACGGTTACTTTGACATGGTACTAAAGTGTTAAGCTATATTTGATGCTGACCGTACTATCTGGAGTCAAGACTTAGGTACACGATAGCAGATTAGAATCAAAGCTAGGGACTAATAGGGGCTAATACGCAATTGCATAGTCTATCTATAGAATTTACATTAACAGGTAATGGAATTGTGTTAAGGATTATCTTGGTAGACTCCCAAGTCTAAAGGTTGCGATGGTCAGACGACAAAGCTTCATAATAATTACCTGATTTGTCAAATCCTGAATCATGGCCGAATTAAGCGCCTTCTGAGAATCAAAACTCTCAGAAGGCGCTTCGGTCATGATCAAAGGCGCAAAAGCCAATGCTGTTAGTGAGCTAATATTTTCTTTATAAATTGTTATTAAAATTGTTTTTAAAATCCATTAAGGTTCATATTAATATATAATGTCAAATACGAGAGTAATTTATACGTACAAATTGGAATAAATATTTTCGTTTTGAAATTACAATATTTTGAAGTTGTAAAGAATAAAATTGGCTCACTTAAATCTAAAGGCCTGGATTATGGTTCAACAGACAATACTTACGTCAAAAAAAATTACCATTTTTATAGGTACGCTTTTCGAATAGGGAAAGACTTTGTCTAAGGGGAAAGATAAAAAAGATGACCCATTTTTTTTGTTTTCATTAAATGTGTTTTGCTGCGTGATTGAGGGTACAGGAGGCCCAATCCGGGGGAAAGGGGGGTTCAAAGGTTGGCAGCGCACTTGTGACTCTACTGATGTCGCGGTTTTCTACGGGCGGCGGCAATCGCTTACCATCAGGCGATCCGTCTATTCGTCTACTTCCTATTACTTTAAAAAAACTAGCAAAGAGGTGGCAACGCTTATAGGTAATCCATAAACACGAAACGATTGCGCGATGCAACCGAGACCTAGCGCCATCTATTGATACATAGTGGAACTATATAATTAATTATATCTACTTCCAAAATTGCTTGCGAAACTGTATTGTTTGTTGTTTTATTCATATTTTTATTGTATGCTTTGTATTAGCATATTTGTATTGCATTAATATCTGTTGTGTCTCGGTTTGGAATGTTGACTTTCTGTATCAAAATGTATTTACTATTAATATATCTGCCACAAAAAATGTTTGTTGTTTTATTGAAATATTATTTTATTAAATATTAATTAATATGCCGGAAGTGATGTAGTCCTGAGGCTCAACGTATTTTGATATCGGTGCTATATGTATAATAAAAAAAGTTTAGACGACTGGTCATGTCATTATTTGACGTTTGGTTTTTAGATTATTTTTTTTAAATCTACGTGAGCAAAAGCGTTATTAATATGTCATGCCGAGTGATGATTTCACAGGAGGATTTTTATATTTTAATTTTCTTCTCCATAAATATCTGTTTAAAAATTGTGAAATTATTTTCCTTAAATTTCTATGAGTCTTATCTAGAAACAGTATTTTTCATTTCCAAAAATGTTTTTTTGACGTATACGAAGGAATAATTAATGTCAGCCCAAAGTCTGAAAGTTGGCGGTCTTGTACCCTTTGTGTCTTGTGCCTCGGAAAGCACGATAAGGCGTTGGTCCTGCACCCGATCCCCCTCCGGTCGTGTCATAGGTACTAGTGTTCCATCACATTAACAGAGAGTGCATTTGTGTTTGCGCACACACTTGAGCACCATAATATACCCTGCGTACGTGGCAGATCGTTGAGATTGACCGCCGTAACCGTAATCGATTGGAGGATATACATAAATAATATTTTGACTTTTTTGGCGTTTGGCGGCGGCTATCTCAAAATCTAACTTGTCTCTCCATAGGTTTGAGCATATAGTACGAACAGATGATTGCGACAAAACAATAGTTGAGAATGAAATCCATTCGATAGAAAACGTAGCAAAAAACTGGAATAGAAATGTTATCAAAAGCTTTTATAAAAACCGCAAGGCTTATTGGATTCTGACCTCTACAATGGGCAGCTTTGTAAATCTATAGGAGAGACCTATGTTCATCAATAGATATCCTAAGACGACGACTTATCATTGATCTCTGGTGAGATCGCTTGTGAGATCATAAATACATTGGGAAATTCCATATGCCATGATTACTCATATACCTCGGGATTTACTCATACGGGATTACTACCTCTGATCGGATTTTTTTTATTTAGTACAAAAATCCACAGATCTTATTGATATTACACAAAAACTCTTATATACTAATCTTATAACTAATTACGGACTTTCCATTATGTTTCTTAAATAAAAAAATCAACAAAGAAACCACGAGACATTAGCGACAATATAAATACAAAAAGAAGACTATAAAGTAAACCAAATATAATAAAATAAATAATTATTTCACAACATAATAAATAAAGGCCGTGTGGTGCCCGGCAGAGTAGAATAGGCCACCCTCACTCTTACCGAGGTGTCGTAAAAGGCGAATAAGGTAAAGCTGCTGGCATGATCATGAGCACCCAGAGAAGGAAAACTCTGCATTTATATCAAAACCCTCGCCAACCCGTCTGCCAAGCTCATATAATTGAGAGAAGCCCGTGCCCCAGCAGTGAGGAATTAAATGGGCTGATGATGATGATGGTAATAAATAAATATTTTAAAACATCACATACATTGATCTGACTCCGAGATAAGTAGCTCAAGCACCTATGTTACGGATATCAAAATCAACCATGGGATTACAAACATATACATAATGACTGACTGATTGACAGACCGGATGGCGCAATTGGTAGTGACCCTGCCTCTTACGCCAAAGGTCGTGGGTTCGATCCCCACCCTGGACAAACATTCGTGCGATGAACACTTGTGCTTGTTCGGTGTCTGGGTGTAATATATGTATTTAAGTATATGTTTGTGTTCCCCTGTTGTCTGATATCTGTAACACAAGTGCTTAAGCTACTTAGTGCGGAATCAGGTCAATGTATGAGATGTTGTGAGAATTATTATATTATTATTATAATTAATATTAAAACTTTTCTTTTGTAAAAACATACTTATAGTAATACATAGAAAACACCCCGAACAATACAAATAGACATGTTCATGCACAAAAATGTTTGTACTGTGCGGGGATCGAACCCGAAACCCTTGGACCAAAGGCAGCGTTCACTTCCACTGTTCCAAATGGGTCTCAAAATAAATAAATATATAAATGATAATATGACGTAAACGTAAGACAGATCACGTTACAATGAAAGAGAAAGTATGCCATCGATATTCTTTCTATAGGAATATGATGACGAGCAAAATGAGTATGTTGAAGCAAATGATAGGGTATCTATCATTATGATATGTTAGTATAGTTATTTACGAGATTTCTACCATGTACCTTATTTTTGAGTTTCTGATATTTCGCACTGTTACAAGCGCCATGATCACTGGCAGACAAATCGGTATATATCCTCCTTCGCAGTCTTTTACTACGGAAAATCAAAATAATGTATAGGTATGGTAGAAATCTCGTAAATAACTATTCTAATGTTAATGACCATGACAAGTTTAAAACACTATATGTGTTTTGCAAACGACTTTTTTTATGCTAGAGGCGACAAACGAGCAAGCGAGTCACCTGATGGGAAGCAATCATCGCCGCCCATTAACATCCGCGAAATCAGAGAGATCGCTAATGCGTTGCCGGCCAGACCCATGCTTCGGCATGACTGGACCGGCTCGATGGGAGTGATACCAAGCCCTCACAGAACCAGCGTGAAGCAGCACTGTGCTGTGTTTCGCTGCGAGAGTGAGGATACCGGAGGCCCACTCCGGGGGAAAGGGGGGTTAAATGTTGGCAGCGCATTTGTGACTCCACTGTATGGTGTCGCGGGTGTTCATGGGCGGCGGCAATTGCTTACCATCAGGTGATCCGTCTGCTTGTCTGCCACCTATCACATGAAAAAGGTCACTAAGCCACCTGGGAGTCCCTGTGACTTAACGCCCTTTTAGTTAGCCAAGGGTAGCATTGTGGACAAACCTCAGCCGTTTATACAATGCCATTAAGGTGACGGGTAGGTCACACTAGCGACGCGAAATAACCATGCACAGATGTTGGGTCCGTTTTGTACTTGAAAAATTGATTCAGGCCAAAAGCGGCCGCTTTTGGTGTGAATCAATTTTGCGCGTTTGTGCACGGACCCAATATTTGTGCATGGTTATTATTAATAGTATAAGTGTTTGCCTAGAGGCTGTAGCCCCGAAATTGTTTAAAATAGATCCGCTTTAGTAGCTAAAAATTAAAATCGATTGGCGTCGCTAGTTTGCCCTACCCGTCACCTTAACGTGATTGTTTGTCAAAAGTCTTTGTGTGCAATAATGAATAGTAAAAAAACATTCTTGACAGGTTACTACAATCTGTCAAGAATCCCTAATTGATATTGAACCGAACGTATTTGTCATTAAGGTGAAAATCGACTGAAGGAATTTGACAATTTTGTATTTGATGTGTGGATGTACCTACAGTCAACGGTTCACTGTCAAGAAGCATACAAATTTTAAGCATAAAATAAGTTAGCATAATGTCATTACTACTAATGATAATTTCGCATAATACTAATAAGAACAACAGTTTTTAGCATAAATGCAATAAGCATAAACATGATTAAGCATAAAATAATTAACCATAAGTCATTAAAAGGCGGCTTACTGGGTGGCCTAAGGGCCACCCCCGCCGCACCTAAACCTACTTTTACTCTATATAATATAGGAACTACTTACTTTTTTTATTTTTCAGACTCAAACAACCATTAATTGCAAAAAAAAAATTGTGCCAAAAAAAATTATGCATAAATGCATTATGCTAAATAATAATTATGCCACATTACATAAGCAGCGCACTTGTGATACCACTGGTGTTGCAGGTGTCCATGGGCGGCGGTAATCGCTTACCATCAGGTGATCCGTCTGCTCGTCTGCCAGCTATATCATAAAAAATATATTTTTTTACATATTATGCTAAAACCAAATTCGGCCAAATTAATATTATGCTAAATAAATTATGCCAATTTCACTATGCCAATCCATTTTAGGACAAAACATATTATATATGCCAATTAAAGGGATTCCACAGTCAACAGCAAAAGTTGATTAATACTGTTTGCTCTTATGCTCTATGGAATAAGAACTACAAACTGCGAAATATGTGCAGCTACTTTTCTGTTGACTGTACATTAAATATCTGTATAATGCCTAGTAGGTACTTTAATTGTGTATTTTATTTTGAGCAATAAAATTATATCCATCTCTTTGGAAAATCACACAGAATGTAGAATTATATAATCTTAATTGATATGATAATAGGTAATTATTATACTTTGACAGTATTGTATTGAGGACATTTGAGAGGTTGCGGTGTAATTTGAAACCTACTTTAATAATTAATGATGAATAATAGAGCCTCGCTGAGTGAATCGGAATGTACGGGATTTGAGGTAGATATTTGGATGTCCAGGGCTGTCTAACAACCAATGAAGTAAAACTTATGAAATACTGTTATATATGTGGCCAGAGTGGGACGCCCTCACATTTTTGGGACTCGATTTTGCTACTTCAAAAACAGCTGTTCAACAGTTTTATAGTAAATTTTCAATTCCGTTTCACCCCCGTAAGGAATTAATTTTTTTTATGTGATGGTTGGTAGACGAGCAGACGGATCACCTGGAGCCCAATTCTCGTGCTCGTGAGATTTATTTTCATACGACATATATCACCAAAACACTGTTATTTTGTATGGTTTTCAGGTGATATCCGCCATGTTTTCAAAATATCACGAGCACGAGAATTGGGCTCCTGATGGTTAGCGATTGCCGCCGCCCATGGACACCCGCGACACCAGCAGAGTCACAAGTGCGCTGCCGTCGTTTAAGCCCCCCTTCCCCCGGATTGGGCCTCTGGTACCCTCACTCACAGCCTAGCGAAACACAGCACAATGCTGCTTCACGCCGGTTTGAATGATGCCGTGGTATCACTCCGGTCGAACTGGCCTCGGAACCGGCCTCGAGCCGAATCATGCCAAAGGGTGGCCCACACTCAAAGGTCAACGGTCGAATTAACAAAAATACTTTTTTAATTAGGTACTTTCTTAGTGATCCCAAACGCTATTAAACCAACCCCTATGCAAAATTCCAAGATTCTAACCCTTATTACTCGTACATAGTTTAGGTCTTGCGTTGATACATGAATCAGATAAACAGTCAGATTTTGATTTTATAATTTAATGGCAACTGCGTTCGCCATCTTGTCCATTGAAGTCACTTTTCATAAAATTAACGTCGGTGTTTTAATAAGCAGTAAGCCTTTTATGCTAGAGGTGACAAACTGGTAGCGGTTTACTTTTTCCCTTCCCACTTAATCCCAGATTAAACAGATACTAACCTAACTGCTCACTCATTTCAGCGTGTAATTCTCGGTTACCTTTGGAACCCGGGATGCGCTTAGCCAATGATTCAGGGATTCAGGATTTAGGGAGTCTGGTAATTACAATGAAACTACTTCCGCCTGACCTTCGCCACCCTTTAACATGGGAACCAGTCCATTCTATATACGTTACGATATCATTATACGTTGTTTTTTAGATTTTCATTATAACTATAATTAACCAAGATGGGAATTAACACGATATTTATTATTCAAATTCAAAATTATTTATTCAATGAAACACATGTCAAACAGATAATTGTGGTTGAAGCTTCCTTTTAAGCAACAGATTTGCTTGTATTAGGGAACTCCGATGATATTATGTGACACAACATTGTGTACTCACATATTTTACTCGACTCGACCCGACAACACGGCTACGTTACAGCAGCCGTGGTCACGAGCGGTCAGTCCGTGTTAATTCCCGTCTTGATTAATTATAATTATACGTTCCAGTTACTAACATAACAAATTATATATTGTTTTGTAAATAGGTACATTGTTGATGAGCTTGATTATGAGGGTCGAAAGTTTTATGGATTATTACTAATAGGTAACATTTGTGTGATGAACAAATTGTGTTTATTCAGTTTTTAGATATTATGTACATATTTATTAAACTATTATTTAACCTTCGTTTGTTCTAATTCATAATGCAATAATTGATTAATGATATTGGCTGGTATTTAAAGTCTCAATTAATTAGGAATGCTTTATGGTATCTAGCTTAAAATGAAACCGCTTTGCATTTATTTCAACCCCTTTATCCTCTAACAGAATACCAGCGTTGCTGCGGCATCGCAGATAATGCCGTAACAGCAAACGCTGAGGTTGGGCCTGCCTGACCATTGCCTGATTGACCACACACACTCACACATCTTCTTGTATATCAGCTACTTATCTTCCTTGTATCCATGCCGTGTCATGTGTGCCTATTGTATCGTACTTATATTACTGTAAACTTGTTCTATGTTCTATCATGTTGCCCTCTGCCTCTCTTTCTTCCTTTCTTTAAATCCATCCATAAATGATAATTTGGACAACCCTGCGTTAAGTGAAATGTTGACCGCAGGCTTTGAAATACCTTTAAAATGTAATGCATTTGAGTGACCTCAGGATATTTGGATTACAAAATTGATAATTTGAGGGAAACTTGATTACAAAATTTATTTATAAATTTGATTCCCCTGTTCTGAGAATATAATAGAATTCATAATTTGAAGTTTAAATAACATCGTTGACCTTACCTAAATGTACACGTCAATAATATTTCTAGCATGTATACTGTCCAATCGTGGATACTTGGCATGTGACAAAAGTCGTTTTTGACATTAAATTTTCGCACAGAAAAAACGTTGCACAACGCCTTCTTGGCAATGTCCCTGAAGTGCCTTCTGATCGTTTCAACTTTCGCTTATAGCGAAAAGACCGCCGAGACTGTATTCGCCAGTGACCATAAGCATTAAGTTCTGTAAAATTGTGTGCCTTATAGAGTATCTATATAACCGTGGTCGGTCTGCAACCCTCTTATTCCAAAACGTGGTTTAAAATAATTAGTATGATTAATACTGGGAATAACTGAAGAACTAGAGTAAAATTTATTACAAAACTAAGTTTAACGTTATTTAGTATATCAACTATAATACTTAAGTTAAACCACCCGGACCCCTAGTTTAAAATGAGTACTAAAATAATAACCTCAAAATTTTGATTCAGTAACGATGACAACTTATCTCTGTGACAGTTCATTCCGTTATACGCTTAAGTTAATTGTGTGAAAGAAGTTAATTTATTTTTGGGATTTAATCCCAAAAATATAAGCAATTCCTATGCATATTACTTGAGAACCTTACTTAGGTCAATATTTTAATTTATTGTTGCTTAAAAACAATTCTTTAGAGACCACAAAATAAGGTTCTGTAAAATGAAATGTCACTGAACGAATGTTTGAATGATTCGATCAATTTTGACAGTATCCTGCGGTACTAAGTTGTCTATGGTTAGTCGAGGATTTGTAATAAAAATTTAAGAACTATTATTCCGTAATAATCATGAACTTGCTAGTTTAGGATTAAAAGCGGTATCAGAGAAGTTTTTTGTAATAATAGGGTAAGAGTCTCCATCAAAACTGGTCTAATCATAACAATAGAACTGCGGCTACGCTATGAAAATGCTATAAAAATACACCCAGATAAAAAACAAGGAACCAACTAGAATCCAACGAACAAAATATGCGTATTTACAGTTCATTTGAGTGTAAACGCGCATTCGCGTCCGGTCGTCCCATACTTCCCGTATCATTATTTATTGTTATTGTTCCGATGCCGTCCAACATCGGCCATCGCTTAGGCATTCTGCCCACGTGCGCTTAATCGAACGATCGATCGTCCGACTTTTTGGTCGCTTTTAAATGTTCAGAAGTTGTCGCGCGGTGTGGGATAACGAAACTTGTTACTGGCATGGCAGAGAATAAGAAGGGGTAGTATTCAAAGTTCCCCTAAAACTACTAAGTTTCTAACCTAACTTAACATTTTTGCACACCAAAAAATACTGGAGAACAATGAAAACATGGCGAATTTAGCCTGAAAACCATACAAAAAAACTATTTCTAAGTGATATATGTCGTATGATTGATAATTTCACGAGCCCGAGAATTGGGCTCATGATTGTACATAAAAATCATTGTTTGATATGCAATTAGTATCTTTAAATGAAGATGTTTTTCTTTTTTAGTTTTGACCGTGAGAGGAGCCACGCTACGGCATAAAATAGGCCGGCTTCGACCGGAGTAATACCACGTCCTTACGAAAAAGCAGTGCATGCGCTGTGTTTTCCGCTGCGTTGAGGAGGGAACTGAGGTGGGCCTCAGTTCCCTCCAGGGGAAGGGGGATTAAAAGTAAGGCAGTCGAACACTGTGACCACCACTGGTGTGCAGGGGTGTCCATGGGCCGCCGTAATCCGCTTACCATCAGGTGATACATCGGCCTCGTCTGCCACCTATATGAAAAAATTGCAGAGAACAAGAAGGGGTACTATTTACGTGCCCCTAAAACTAGTAAGTTTTTAACCTAACCTAACATATTTTTTTACACACCAAAAAATACTAATCTGTAAATATAAAAATGAATCGGTCAAAATGTGAACGCGCATAACTCAATCACGCCTGGACCAATTTGGCCAATTCTTTTTTTAAAATGTTGCTTGTAGTCCAAGGATGGTTCAAACGGTGAAAAAAAAAAAATTCCATTTAAGGTGACGAGTTGGCCACACTACGACGACCAATCGCTTTAATTTTATCTACTCACCGATCTATTTTATACATTTCGGGGTTAAAACCTCTAGCAAAACCTTATACTATTTATTAAATAAGACTCTGCAAAAATTTTGGGTTCGTTTTTGTACGCGAAAAATTGATTTCCGCCAAAAGTGGCCGCTTTTGGC
This sequence comes from Marasmia exigua, assembly GCA_019059595.1. Classification (NCBI taxonomy): domain Eukaryota; kingdom Metazoa; phylum Arthropoda; class Insecta; order Lepidoptera; family Crambidae; genus Marasmia; species Marasmia exigua. The sequence goes on along the minus strand of JADPWL010003187.1, from coordinate 2,998 downwards.
ATGAATCAATTTCGCGTACGCGTTGGACCGACATTTGTGCATGGTTATTTAATAATAGTAGGTACAAGCGTTTGCCGGAAATTGTTTAAAATAGTCTGGTTCACTAGTAGCTTAAAAATTAATCGATTGGAGTAGCTAGTGTGCCCCTACCCTCACCTATAAACACTGTTATTGCAATTTTGAACATTAAGTTCTTTGAGCTCATTTCTTAAGCTTCATTTAAATCTTATACTGGATACATATAAGAAGAGACACGATTTACTACATTGTGATTATTTTTTGTAATAGGTACGCAGACGAACAGACGGATCACCTGATGGTAAGCAATTGCCGCCGCCCATGGACACCCGCGATACCAGTGGAGTCACAAGTGCGCTGCCAACCTATAAACCCCCCTATCCCCCGGATTGGGCCTCCGGTACCCTCACTCACGCAGCGAAACACAGCACAGTGCTGCTTCACGCTGGTTTTCTGTGAGGCCGTGGTATCACTCCGGTCGAGCTGGCCCATTCATGCCGTAGCTTGGCTCTCCCACGGTTATCACATTGTGATTGTAGGTATAATTTTTGTCTTTCATTTGAAATGAGTAATAGGTGTGTAAGTGATAGACTGATTGATTTGAGTGTTCTCAGGGTAAAACTAAATGAAGATATTGCGTTTTCTTTTTTTAGTTTTGACAGTGGGAGAGCCACGCTTAAATGGGCCGGCTCGACCGGAGTGACACCACGGCCTCACAGAACACCGGCGTGAAGCAGTACTGTGCTGTGTTTTGCTGCGTGAGTGAGGTTACTGGAGGCCCAATCCGAGGTGTTTAAAGGTTGGCAGCGCAATTTGTGACTCCACTGGTGTCGCGGGTGTCCATGGACGGCGGCAATCGCTTACCATCGGGTCATCCGTCTGCCCGTCTGCCACCATGACATAAAAAGAAATGTCAGATATTTGACTCTATCTCCTTATCATAACAATGTGGTCTACTTCATTATCATATTTGACTCTTATAAACCAAACCAATCATCAGCTCATGTTTACCTGATTCGTACTAAGTAGCTTAAGCACTTGTGTTACAGATATCAGACAACAGAGGAACACAAATATATACTTAAATACATATATTACACCCAGACACTGAATAAACACAAGGGTTCATCGCACGAATGTTTGTCCAGGGTGGGGATCGAACCCACTACCTTTGGCTAAGAGGCAGGGTCACTACCAATTGCGCCATCCGGTCAGTCAATCATGTAAGGTTACCTGTGTTTTTGGCCTAACGGTTGAATTGCAAAGGTTTTCATCTTTTTTAGACTAAAATGACAAGCGCATAAGCTTCTAACCTACTTCACCTAAAAATTCCTCATAGGCGATAGAACTGCTGTAAGTACCTATATACACGAGGTCAGTACCCAGGGACTCCATCATCAGCGAACCCCGAAGGTCCAACAATTATTCTCACATTTATTCTCAAAACATTTTGTTACGATTTGTTTTATTTTGGAAAGTTTGGTTATAAATAATAAATTAAAACAACATTTTTGATTTATTCCTTAGTAAGTAGTGTTTAAGCACTTGTATTATAAATATCAGTCAGTATACAGGGTGTATCTGTGAACATTTACATCCCTTTAATCACGTGTTCTACTAACCATTATGAACAAAATTTGTTCTATCACTTTTGGAAATTCGTACGAAAAAATTTCAACTTTTCATACAAAGTCAGTCACGTGACTTGGTCATTTTGTATGTGAAGTCGAAAAAAATTTCAATGAAATTCGAAAAGTCGTTGAACAAATGTTGTTCAAAATGGTTGGCAGAACACGTGGTTAAAGGGATGTAAATGTTCACGGATACTCCCTGTATGGAATCACTAAACTTGTTTCACAGGTATCATACATTAGAGGAATTATAAATGACAAGTTAAATCCTTAATAAAGAACATGATCATCATCATCATCATCAGCCCATTTAAGTCCCCCGTGCTGGGGCACGGGCCTCCCTCAATCACATGAGAGGTAATTGCCATACTCACCACGCTTGGCAGACGGGTTGGCGAGGATTTCGATATAAATGCAGAGTTTTCCTTCTCTGGGTGCTGATGATCATGCCAGCATGTTTACCTTAGTCGCCTTTTACGACACCTCGGTAAGAGTGAGAGTGGCCTATTCTACTCTGCCGGGTACCACACAGTTGAATGAAGAACATGATAGTTAAAATTAATGTAGGTACAGGTAGGTGATTCGCTTTCTTTCTTTTTCTAAAGGGCCCTAAATTCTTGAGTGCCCTAGAGAGACTCTTAAGAATAGTTTCTTGAGAGCCTCATTACAGTTTAAGAGGCATCTGACTGGCGAAACAATATCTGACCTACTCCTAAAACATTCGTAACAAAAAAATGTACCCTTAGTAAATTCGAGTTGTCGAAATCCGTTCGCGTGTAATAAACCTGTTAGTTCCCTTCGGCCGATCTGCTGTTTATTTTAGTTAGGACATAATATTTGACATTTATTCGGGACTATTGCTCAGGGGTCCTGAAATTCTCGGCTTATTGAGAATGCTATTGGACATGGAATGATGCATGGCTTTTACTCCACATAACTGTGGTTTGTAAGGGCCGTTTAAAGTTGGGCAAATAGGTAGGCTCAGGATGTTTTGTGTTGATTTACATTTCCTACAATAAAATAATTGTATAGACAACCCAATACTGTCGTTCTTTGGGCATATAATCCAGATATGAAAAATCGACGGAGACGCTTGTAGTGGAAGGCCGCTATGATGAACAGAACACGAGGTCAATCTTGGATTCGCTGGAGTGACCTTATTAGAAAATTGACGCAACTTATTACATTTTTTGGATCAAATCTACACCTTCTACACAAATCTGTCGCACAATGTATTACCTAAATATAAATATAATACCTATATGGCTTAAGGTATAAATCATACAAAACGACCTCCTTCATTAAAACTTTAGATTCAAAAGTGAAAACGTTACCGAAAGCGCAAAAGC
>JADPWL010003183.1:0-80001 GCA_019059595.1 Marasmia exigua | reverse complement strand
TGTGGCATACAAACACATACATCCGTTCGTGTACATTGTTCATGTGGGCCTGCATTGCAGCTTTGTCTGTAGAACTTCCTGGGACACTGTGGACATTGAACTGGAACAAACGAGAAACTATTAATTATTAATATCAACAACAAATCTTAAATAAAAAAAAAAGTGATCCGTGACAGACGGATCACCTGATGGTAAAGGATTGCCGCCACCCATGAACACCCGCGACACCGGTGGAGTCACAAGTGCGCGGCCAACCTTTAATCCCCCTTTCCCCGGATTGGGCCTCCGGTACCCTCACTCACACAGCGAAACACAGCACAGTGCTGCTACACGCCGGTTTTCTGTGAGGCCGTGGTATCAGTCCGGTCGAGGCGAAAGCATAGCTCTCCCATGGTCTAAAGATTAGTAAGTATGCTATAATATTATATTACTATAATCCTTGTTTTTAGGCGATCATATAAAAACAGTAATTACTGAAATCCACTTTTTTGCTACATTCTGTAGGACTTGTCAACCGGAGTATTATTACTATAGCACTAAAGCTGTGAGGTGATTATCCTTGGTTTTATTCAAGGTCAAAATTCAACTTCATACTTTTTCAGCGATCTAACTAACAAAGTTTTTATCTTTACATTTGATCAAAAGTCTAAACATAATACAGCACAATTTTTTTTTTCCGGCACATACACATTTGGACCAAAAATGTGTAAAAGTGTGGGGGTCCCCTTTGTAATGATTCTAATTCTAAACATGCCAAGAAATAAACATAGAATATATACAGACAGTAACTACTACTATTTTGTACTAGGTTGACGCCGCGACCCGAATTGAGCCATGATGGCCTCCAATAATAAAAGTCTCCATCTAGGATTTTTTTCAATTATGTACTAAATGACGCCGTGTTGTCTCCGGCAGAGTAGAATAGGCCACCCTCACTCTTACCGAGGTGTCGTAAAAGGCGACTAAGGTTAAGTTGCTGGCACGATCATCAGCACCCAGAGAAGGAAAACTCTGCATTTATATCAAAACCCTCGCCAACCCGTCTGCCAAGCGTGGTGAGTATGGTAATTAACCCTCATGTTATTGAGGGGGGCCCGTGCCCCAGCAGTGGGGACTTAAATGGGCTGATGATGATGTACTAAATACGTGTAAATAATTTTTAGTTGAGTTTCTATCATATAAATATAAGTGATGATTGAAACTCAACTTGTAATTAGTGTAAGCATAGTATTGGAGTCACTCAACTATAATAATATGTAACAAAATATTTTATTTTAGAAGTAGATAAAGCATAGTATTGTAATCAATTTAACTAAAAACTTAGGATAAGACAATAATGAGTGAGGTTAACTGGAGGCCCAATGGGGGGAAGGGGAAAAGGTTGGCAGCGCACTTGACTCCACTGGTGTTGCGGGTGTCCATGAGCGGCGGAATTGCTTACCATCAGGTGATCGGTCTGCTCGTCTGCCACCTCTCATATAAAAAAATAATAATAATAAAATAAAAATAAAACTTTATTAATCATATTAGAGTTAATTTTACAGATGGTACACACAATGTTATAAATACAGACTTATTACTTATCTGTACTAAGAGACAAGTTGGAGACAATAAAATATAGTATTTGAATAAGCTCAAGATTTTACAAAATATAAATATTTTATCAAAATATTGGTAAATAGGTGCCAAAATTCTCAATTAAAAATAAAATATCTAGCTGGTTTTTTTCATGGGCAAGTCCATTTTAAAAGTATGAAATTTTTAAAAAATAATTATACCATTGAATAACCCTTACAATTTGCACCAACTATTATAATATAACCATGGACATAAAGAAACATTTGATATAGCTACCATACAAATTAAAATTAAATGCATACAAAATACTTGCATGTGATGTCACATCTTAGTATGCAGTGTCACATTTGTATGCGCAGCGTTTTGGGTTTGCCCAAAATAATGTGATTTTAAAGTTTTGATATCGCAGGTACATAGTTTAAATGAGAATCAAGTAATTCTTTCAACAATGTTTCAATCGTTTCAGTTAATTACATAAATAAAATAAAAATTGACAAATACCATATTATTGTCTCCAACTTAACCATAGTAAAATGTAATAGAAACAAAATTTAATAGAAGCTAGTAATGTGAGTAGGACTGTATCAAATTCAATTCAAGTCAATAGCTTTTTTATTTAGAAAATATATGTTTTTTGTCAATATTTATTAGTATTTAAGTGAGTGAGGTATTATTATTACTACTGTTAATATAATTTATTTGTTTATTATAATATGATTTATTTTATTTTCTGTTTGCACTTTAGCAAAGGCCTCCACTTTAAATAAATAAATAAATAAAATAAAATATTGTTTATTTCAATAAAAGTGTACAAACATATATCTTTGTGGCAGGTTACTCCTTGTAAGCAAAAGATGCCTGTGTCAGGAGCCACCGCTCTTCCTTTCTTTACATACATTTTAGGGATAGGTACACATATTATTATTACTATATTCTATAGGTAACTTAGACGGTACAATACAATACTTTTATATATGTGTATGTGCATGTGTGCGTGTGTGTGCATGTGTGTGTGTGTGTGTGTATGTGTGTGTGTGTGTGTGTGTGTGTGTGTGTGTGTGTGTGTGTGTGTGTGTGTGTGTGTGTGTGTGTGTGTGTGTGTGTGTGTGTGTGTGTGTGTGTGTGTGTGTGTGTGTGTGTGTGTGTGTTTATGTATGTGTTTTTAATCTACTAACGTGCCTAAAACTTAATTAATTCTTCAGTCTCGTCATAATTTACTCTGTCACTGGCTAACCTAGTCCATTTTCCACTTGCTACTTTAATTATCTCATCCTCCCATCTGGTGTATGGTCTCCCTTGCTTTATTTTTTTATCTCTAGGGTACCAGATAGACTTTTGTACTCCAATTGTCTATTTCTCTCATTAAATGTCCATTAAAATTATTAAAATGTGTTATTTAAATGTTCATTTCCATTTTAAGCACCTTAGGACTGTATCAAATAGCAGATCTTGAAATACAAACATACCAGACTCAAAACACTCAAACTAAGCACTAAAGACTCAAATAACACAAGGCTACTTACCTGTTTTTTCTCCGTGATAAACCATGTGTTTCTTCCATATAGCACTTCTACGGAATGTCAGTCCACACTTATCACAGGTATACGGTCTCTCCCCGGTGTGTAGTCTCAAATGTTCTGTCAGAGTATGCTTTTTTGGTGCTTTATACGAACAATGCGGACATTGCAAGCATGGGCCGGTGCCATGTCGAGCCACTCGGTGCATATTTAGCTCAACCAATAACGGAAATCCCTTACCGCAGTGCTCGCAAATAAATTTGCAACCGCTGTGTCTTTGCATGTGATACTTGTATGTGTGTGGGTTCGCTAAAACTTTTTGACATATTTTACAAATGAATTTATCAGGTTTTTTTATTATTTTTTTGAACTGTACCTTTCTTTGGTGTAAGTTTTTCTGTGAAATTGCAACTTTTTTCTCTTGTTCTGTCTTAATTTTACGTCTAACTCGAGGTTTATAATTCTTAGACAAATTACAAGATTCAGCTACCATTTTTTCAAGCATATCCAACTCTTCATCGGCACTATCCTTATCTAGATTCTCTTGAGGGTTATCAGTAAGAACATCAATCTCAAAGAGCAAATTATCAAAGTCACTCAATGATTTATCGTCATTTTCTTTTAACGAACCTGTAGGTTTGCGTTCACAGTCTTTTTTTGAGGTATTTTCGGAAGATTCCTGTGGAAAATACTCTCGAAACATTAGGAAATTGACAATAGTTTCTTGGAGGTTAGAACCTGATTTTGGAAGTGTTTTACACAAGCTTAATAACTCTTTTTCACTCGATTCACACTTCAATTTAAAGTAAAGAGCGTGTTTTAGTATTTTTAAGCAATTTAAACACATATTCTTAGGAAATCTATCTTCTACATCGACGGAAATGTTCGCGAAAGTCGTGACAGCTTTTCCATAACAACTCAGCCCGTCTTCAGAGGTTTTATCTGTTAAACACACCATATTTTCATTGTTTCCGTAAGATAAGCACACTCGGCAAATTGTTTTATATAACCCCGCGTAAGTTTCCATAATTGTTAACAATTTTTACGAAGCAAAATAAAAATTCTTTGTCGATATCGTTTGACAACTGCTGTCAAATAATGACAGCCAAAATCCTTCATCTGCTGAGCATCGCAAATATAACAAAGAAATCAATAATATACAGCTTTTATTTACGAAAAAGTTTAAAATGCAACTTTTTATTTTCACTAACGTATTTCAGTAAAGCGCCCTAGCGCTAGTTCCATGATTTCAGTAGAATTGTGAACAGGTAACTATTTAGAATATAATATTTTTTATAAGTTATTAAAAAATAATTATTTTTGCCTTCTTTCAGACCTTTTCTGTTAACCATAGGCGTATTTTTTATTTTTGTAGCCTGCAAGATTAAAGACCGTGGGAGAGCCACGCTTCGGCATGAACGGGCCGGCTCGACCGTAGTGATACCACGGCTTCACAGAAAACCGGAGACCCAATCCTGGGTAAAGGGGGGTTTAGAGGTTGGCAGTGCACTTGTGGCTCCACTGGTGTTGCGGGTATCCATGGGCGACGGCAATCGCTTACCCGTGAGAGAGCCATGCTTCTACATGAATGAGCAAGCTTAGCCGGAAAGATTCAAGGCATGGGAAGTCCTCCTCCCCTTCTAGAAAAAAGTCTAAAAACTATACTGCTGTGCTATCTAGCCTAAAAAATAATATGACCCCCCACCCCTCCCTAGCTCAGAAGCTGGGACGATCTTAGTAAAAAAACTGACTAACCCCCTAGGCTTCTTGCAGGGTATCTACATACTTTCCCTGTCGCGCATGTATGTTTCAGTTGCTCCAGTAATTGTTCTGGTTCCCCTGTCTATGGGTAGCAAAGGCAATCGATTCGTTGTTACCAGACTTAGGTAGGTATTAAATCCTGGATCATGGCCTAATCGTAGTGCCTATTACCTAGGTATACGGAGCTCCGAACAGTGGCGATGCGTAATTTTGGGGGCAGACAAGCAGACGTATCACCTGATGGTAAGCGCCCATGGACAGCTGTCACGTAAAAAGAGTCAAGGTGCGTTGCCGGCCTTTTTAAAAGGGAGTACGCTCTTTTCTTGAAGGTTTGCAGGTCGTATCGGTCCGGAAACACCGCAGGCAATAAGTACAGTTCAATCCAGTTTTGTCGTACGAGGTAGAAAGTTTCTTGAGAAACACACAGTTGAAGACTGCCAACAATCTAGATGATAAGTATGGAACTGTTGACGAGTGGAACAATATGACGGAATGAAGCGGCAGGAATTAATCCGAAGGGATTCGGCGGGTAGGGCTAAAAGAAGCCGCGTGGGCTGATGCAATTCAAAGGTTTTAAATTAGTGTCTAGTGGTTTTTAGTGTGCAAGTTTGGTGTTTATTTGTGCAGTGAAGTGCCGCAAAGTGATCCTAATAATAAGAATCGTTGGATTGTATCGTTTTTAACACTGCTATTGTGTGTCGAGTGCGTTGTCTCGTGACAACTTGCTTGGACCTAATAGAGTCTTAAAACCCGCGATTGCTTTTAGAGTGATATGCGCTGAATCCGTAGGTCGTTGACTACCTACTTGTTCTCAAGAAACTTACTTGACATTGGCGAATTACCTTCGGTTGTCCCGCTTAATAATGCCTAAAATCTAAAACATGATAATGGCAGGAGTAATTCTCAGTCGAGAAGTTGATTGCCACAAATAAAATAAGAAGAAGAAGAATAAAATTAATCCGAACAATTCCTCAGAGCATTACCTATAGTATATGCGGTAGAATATACATAGCGAGGCTACATCTCTACACAGTGCCAAGGAGTCAAGCCCATTGGAATAGTGGGTAACAATTTTTTTTCTCGACACGCTACGTTAGGCTCCAAAGAGATTGATTTTAACGCAGTAAGTCACCCTGGGATCACCTGGAATGGTGAATGTTTGAAGCTTGTTCCATTGTTACCTTTTGGTATAATTTCTAACAAAATTATAAGTAACAAAACTTCGCTTGCTTAACAAAGTAAAAGTTGGTTCTTGTTAAAAAAGTTTATCAAAGTGACGAAATTTATATGCAACATTTTTGGTCTAATTTCATGGAGGTTTAATAATCAAACTTTTCTTTTATGATTGAAAATATTTTAAGTAGGTAGGTATGTAGCTGATAATAAACAGGGTTACCCGGAGAAAGTGTATTTTTTAGTAAATAAAAAAAATGGTTTATTGCTCTCAAACATACATACCTACAGGGTGTAAAAAGATCCGTCAGCGGCACCTCACGCAGTTGGAGAAGGAAACCAGGATATCCCGGTATTCTTACTCCCTTCCTGTGGAGCGCAGCACCAATGTGGCAAATTCGAGGTCTGCCGGTGAACACCGAGCCGACAGACAGGAATATGTGCGCCCGGTACACTTAGGTAAGTGACACACTTCTGAGTGCCGCATCAAAAATCGATAGTCCTTCAAAGATTACGAAGGAGCCAAGTCAAACAAAAGCACAAAACTGTTAAAAAACATTTGGCTAGCCAAGAAACATTTTGTCTTATGTTGACATACGCCCAGGCCGTCATTAGTATGGCGGTCACAATACCGTCACAGTGTGGAAATAAGTATCATTTTTTAATGTGATGGCAGGTGGCAGATCACACTAGCGACGCCAATCGATTTTACTTTTTAGCTACTAAACCAGATCTATTTTAAACAATTTCGGGGTTACAACCTCGCGGCAAACACTTATAATATTAATTAAATAACCATGTACAAATGTTGGGTCCGTTTTTGTACGCAAAAAAATGATACACGCCAAAAGTGGCCGCTTTTGGCGTGAATAAATTTTTTGCGTACGCGTTGGACCCAACATTTTTGCATGGTTATTTAATATATAGTATAAGTGTTTGCCGAGAGGTTGTAATCCCGCAATTATTTAAAATAGATCTGGTATACTAGGTAAAAATTAAGATCGATTGGTGTCGCCAGTGTGCCCTACCCGTCACCTTAAACGTTGAGAGATTTTAGTTCTAACAACTATCGGCCTAGGTATCCTGTTGCATGCCGGCTATTAACGAACGTCCTAGGCGTCCAATTGGATAGCTAATTTAACCAGCTGTGTGTGACACATACATCTCGCATACAGTGATATAGAAACGTGGCCGCTTACAATGAGCCGCTTAGAAAGGCTCAAAGTCACGCAGAGAGCATTGGAAAGGGCTATGCTCGGTACGTAAGTCTTCTTGCGTGATCGCAGGAATGAGGAGATCTGCAGGAAAACCAAGGCCAAAGACTTAGGTAGCCCAAAGAATTAGCCCAATGAATTGTATGCCTCAAGTGGCAATGGCTAGGCCACATTGCGAGGAAATGGCGGCCGATGGGGCTGAAAAGTGCTCGAGTGGAAGCTGCGTATAGGAGGTTGGAGCCGTGGCAGGCCCCCCACAAGGTGAACCGACGATCTGGTGAAGGTCGCGGGAATCCCTTGGATGCGGGCGATTCAAGACCGATCTGTATGGAGATCATTGAGGAGGCCTATGTCCAGCAGTAGACATTTACTGGCTGAAATAGTGATGATGATGATGATGATGACACAGTAACCTTAGCGTAGTTCGAATTCGACAAGGAGTTTGTGTCTCCATAGACTCATAATGCAGCCATGGAGCCCAATTCTCGTGCTCGTGACATTTATTATCATACGACATATATCACTAAAACGTAGTTTTTTCGTATCGTTTTCAGGTGATATCCGCCATGTTTTCAAAATATCACGAGCACGAGAATTGGGCAACTGGATGTTTCACGCCCCATTGGGAGAGAAGTGACATTAAGTTGCGGGAGAGACACGATACTATATACTGCATAGCGCTCAGGTCAACGAATTCTTCGATATCTATGTCATCTAGAGCCGATCTTCTGTGTCTATAGTGCCGCGGTAGATTGGCTCGGTTTGCACTGCTCTTGACTCATCTGGCTGGCTTAAACCCACAATAATATTTCATCATCATCATCATCATCATCATCATCATCATCAGCCTATCGCAGTCCACTGCTGGACGTAGGCCTCTCCAATTTTTCGCCACTGTGATCTATCCATGGCTTCTCGCATCCAGCTCTTGCCAGCCATCCTGCGCAGATCGTCCTCCCACCTAGCCAGAGGGCCCTACATTTTATACCTACATTTTATACCTATTAATATTTCATAATTATATGTATATGTGCGGGTACGATTCCCGCACAGTACAAACATTAGTGTACATAAATATTGTCTGTTTGTATTGTTCTGGGTGATTTCAATGTATTATATGCCTTTACAAAAGAAAAGTATTACCTATATTTTATAATCGCACTGTTAATTCTGTTACCCGCAACATATATATTTTAAAATGTTTTATTTTATTATTTATTTATGTAATAGGTAGGTAGACGAACAGACGGATCACCTGATGGTAAGCAATTGCCGCCGCCCATGGACACCTGCGACACCAGTGGTGTGACAAGTGCGCTGCCAACCTTTAAACCCCCTTATTCCCCGGATTGGGCCTCCGGTACCCTCACTCACGCAGCGAAACACAGCACAAAATTAATTACAATGTTTGATGTTTAATTGTAATTTATATTATTTTTTTTATGTACAGCCCTTTCGGACCTCACTCGTTTCGTTTCACCAACTTATCGATTATGGTCTCGCACAGTACGGTTCCAGAGGAATTTCCTCCCGCGAACGCTCCGGCTGTGGAATGAGCTGCCATCAGAAGTTTTCCCGGGGGTATACGGCATGAAGTTCTTCAAAATAGGAGTGATAAGGTTTTCAAGGGGTCGGCAGCGCGTATATAGGTCCACTGGAGTTGCAAGCGTCCATAGGCTGCGGTAATCGCTTACTTATTTGCACCGAATTAGTAAAAAAAAAGTTATGTTTTCATGTCAGGGATACATGTTTTAGATAATAGATTAGTTATTTTTATCTCATAAGCTTGCATTGTATAACTCTCTCAACTGTTACCTGTTTAAATAAATAAATAAAATAAAATAATTTTATTTCGACCAACTGAGATCATCATCGTCATCGTCATCGTCAGCCCATTTAAGTCCCTACTGCTGGGGCACGGGCCTCCCTCAATCACATGAGGGGTAATTGCCATACTCACCACACTTGGCAGACGGGTTGGCGAGGGCTTTGATATAAATGCAGAGTTTTACCTTCTCTGGGTGCTGATGATCATGCCAGCAGCTTTACCTTAGTCGCCTTTTACGACTAAGGTAAAGCTGCTGGCATGATCATCAGCTCCGGTAAGAGTGAGGGTGGCCTATTCTACTCTGCCGGGGACCACACGGCTCCCTTGATGATGATGATTACATATATAACATTATATAGTTTTGTGTCCTTAATAAAATTATATAAAAAATAAAATGAAACACAGTTGCTTGAGCTACCTATCTCGTGATGTGATGTTGTGTAATATTTATTTATTTAGCTACTGTCTATCTTCATACTATGTTACTATAGTGAATAAGAAAAATAAACCAACAAACTCTATTTTTAACTCGAAACAAACCAAAGACTAGTTCCGAAGAAGCGAAAGAGCTTTATCAAAGACAAATAGAGGCAGACTCTAATTAAATAACTCTCTTTTATTTTCAACTTTGACGAGTCTTTCGGTCTCGTTTTTAGTTGCACAATTTGTAGTATAGTTCTATAACAGCAATAAAAAAGCATACAGTAAATAATGCAGTGGTTAGTGGGTCGCACTTTAAAGCGACGGCTGCGCAAGAGGTTCCGGATTCGATCCTGCGCCCTAAAATTTGTACCTAAGGTTTCGGTATGAAATTCTTAGTGACAGCCCGGAATCTGGAAGTTAGCGGCCGTGTACCCCCGTGCCTCGGAAAGCACGCTAAGCTGTTGGTCCTGCGCCCGAACTCTCTCCGGTTGTGTCACAGTTGTGTTCCAAAGGAATAGGAGGTAAGGGAATAAAGAGTGCACTTGTGTTTGCGCACACTCTTGAACACTACCTATATATCGCGCGTACGTGGCTGATCGTTGAGATTGGCCGCCGTAGCCCTAATCGGTTGGAGGATATTATAAATATTTTAATATATATATGCAGTTCACTCTTATTTCCCTTTTTCAATATTGCACCACCTACCCCTCCTCTACTTTCAAATGTCCTTTGCCTGAAGGTTGTCTGGTAGAAATCGCTTCCAGTGATAAGACCGCCGAAATTGTACAATTAAGTTTTTGTAATGCCTTTTAAAGTTTGTTTTTTTTTGTGCAATAAAGTATATCTATCTATCTATTATTCATCATACAATAAATATTGTATAGTTACACGGTTATTTTTAAGCGTCTAAAATTCGCATAGAAATTTCTCGTAACTTTTCATACAAAAACAGTCACGTGACTTGATCATTTGTATGGGGCGAATCAAAAAAAAAATCGACAAATTTCGAAAATTTGTAGAATAAATGTTGTTCCAAATGGTTGGTGAAACAATTCATTAAAGGGGTGTAAATTTTAATAGATGCACTATGTATATCGCCTAGACGTGTGTAACTCTTTACTGATACTACTCAGTGATCCGACTCAGCCAAATGATACACTGTTCGGAATCTCTAATGTTTGCTCCGAATGTATCATTCGACTCAAATGGATCTCGAGTCCGAGTAAACCGAATGATCCGAATGAGCACCGAAACCGAAATTGTTTAAAATAGATCCGGTTTAGTAGCTAACAATTTAAAACGATTGGTGTCGCTAGTGAGGCTACCCGTCGCCTTAAGGTGACGTATCGAGTAACAAGCGCCGCCAATAGATTTGTATGAATTGTGGCAATCATGAGATATTTTTTGAAAAAGTGCAATGGTGAATTCATATAGGATTTTTTTCTAACTTTTTGAGATGTAGGTACCTACTTGTGTAGTACTATCTTCGTAGTCTGGTCATAACTTACGGTGCCGAGACGTGGACACTCACGGCTGGACTAGTCCACCGGTTCAAAGTCGCTCAAAGAGCTATGGAAAGGGCTATGCTCGGAGTATCTCTGAAGGACCGCATCAGAAATGATGTAATCCGACAGAGAACCAGAGTCACCGACATAGCCCACCGAATTAGCAAACTGAAGTGGCAGTGGGCTGGTCATATTAGCCGCAGAACTGACAGCCGTTGGAGCCGTAAAGTCCTTGAGTGGAGACCGCGACTCGGTAAGCGTAGTGTAGGACGCCCTGCGACAAGATGGGATGATGACATTCGAAGGCTGGCTGGTGTGGGCTGGATGAGAGTGGCCGAAAATCGGGAGCAGTGGCGTGCATTAGGGGAGACCTATGTCCAGCAGTGGACGAGTGTGGGTTGCTGATGATGATGATGATGATGATCTTCGTAGTAGTAAATATAATTTTTATTATTGCCAAAAGGCCACTTTTAGCAATTACAAAAATTATGGTTACTTGCAGAACGAAATTACTAATGACATAATTTTGTCACAAAAAAACTTAATACTTTCCTTGATGGATTCACCGTTGTACATTTCTTAAAACATGTCTCGTATTCGCCATAATTCATACAAATGTATTGGGGCGGCGGTAGTTTCGTCAATGCATCGCCCTATACGTTATAGTTAAGGATATTACGTCTATTTGGATTCTGAGCTGAAAGTCAATATTTATAAGTACTACATTTTCATCAATGCAAATACATTTTAGTTACTATTACAAGTAACTTGATAATATGACAAACGTTATAAAAAATATTATTATGTTTGTGTTGTGTTACAATATAGGAAGGAATATTAAAGATTTCATATCCTGGTAAATATTACTTACTGTCTACTTTCGGGTGATTCTCCGAAATTTGAGAGATTTTTTCTTTTTTTTATATATGAGAGGTGGCAGACGAGCAGACGGATCACCTGGTGGTAAGCAATTCCGCCGCCCATGGACACCCGCAACACAAGTGGAGTCACAAGTGCGCTGCCAACCTTTTCCCCTTCCCCCCCATTGTGCCTCCGGTAAACTCACTCACACGGCGAAACACAGCGCAGGCGCTGCTTCACGCTGGTCTTCTGTGAGGCAGTGGTATCACTCCGGTCGAACCGGCCCATTCATGCCTAAGCGTGCCTCTCCCACATTTACGCGACGCGAGGAAACCGAAAGGTCAAATTTTGGAGAATCACCCTGACAGAAAATTTTGTTTTTTCTTATGTTGTATACATAAGTACGACATTAATTCTACACAAATACTTTGAACAGTGAAGTAACAAAAATTGGAGTTAAATAAAATCTAGCATACATCGCAAACATATTAACATTTAGCTGACTCCCATCCAGTGCACCCCGCGTGAGCCCATGGTCCAGACGAGGTGCCTACACCAGTACCACATCTCGTGGTTTCTTCCGTATTCGTCGTTTACTAGGCATCTGTTTCCAGCATCTTCTGCGTTATCAACCTCATCGTCCTGGCATAAGTCGTCAGTGTCAACATCTGATACAGAAGTTTCGTTCTGTTATTGTAATACTTGGCGCATGGCTTTTCTGTACTTAAGTCTTTTTTCCTTGTTCTTTGCCTTTTCATGTCATCTGACTCTCATTTCCCTAAAAAATAAAAATAAATAAAATTCTTCATACACTGATATAATAATATGAACTGTACATCACCCGCTCTGTCGCATGCATCACACGCTTAACGCACTCTTGACATTGCATCCAGAACTAGACTTATTTACAGATAATGTTAAGTCCTTAGTAAATAAAATTGATATGTGTTTATAAATACAATAGGAGCTGATTATGTATAATTATGTAATTGGGTTTATCCCGTATAATTATATTAAATAAATAAATCACAATTTCAAACGTCTAAGTTTTTTTAATTTTTTTAATTTATTATCAAATAACATTACAAATTATACATGTACAATAATATGACAGCACTTTAAACCACAGAGGTTTGTCTTGTGCTATCGTGAGCTATACTATATACAAACTTATATTCAATACTCGAATCATTTATTAAAAACCATATTTTGGGAATGAAAGGTGCAATTCGAGTGACACTAATGTATAAGTGTACAATATTTTATACAACTGTACTAGCAATTGCTAAGACATTCCCTTAGCGTAAGTTTAAAATTGGTAGGTGTCAAACTGTCCAGCAGATCCAATGGCAACTTGTTTATCAGGCGAGGAACTGTAAATGTCTTAATTGCATACTGCAAGGTATTTGAAACTTATCTTCTGATTTGCATTTACGTAAAATTAGATCAGGGGAGCGCAAAAACAAAACATGGTCATTTCTCAGTGGCGCATGGGTCGACTGGTGCAAGTCGTTCGTGGCTGCGTGGAGGTCCGAAGCGAGGGCTGAGAACGCTGTTTACGCGTCGGTCTCATGTAGTGTTTCGTTGTGGTGTGGGTGACTCCCATTACCCTACTCTACCCTACACGTTTCAGAAAATATCCAAAACGTACAGATTCCCTCACCACCGAGCTAATGATAGAAATACACATAAATTGAAAAAGTCTAGAGGTGCATGCTTCGAACCACCATAAATCATCATCATCATCCAAGAAACATCTTAGCGTTTAATTCCCACTTGCGTCCAAATCTGTCGCTCTGGATCTCGCGGTACGCTTGGACCATGATTCTTGATTTGGGGATTCTGTTAATTACAATGAAACGACTGCCGTCTGACCATTTTAACAGGGAAGCCAGAATAACTGAATCATTGTTACACGTTTCAGAAAATGCTCGGATTCGAACCCGGTCCCCCCGTATGAAAGGTGCATTCTGAACCAGCCAATAAGCTACCATCGCTCTTCGATTCAAACCACGACTCCCGCGCTGAAATCGCTCAGAATAGAAGTACCTAATACACTATGGACGGCGAAGCTAAGAACAGAGTTTTTCAAAAGAAAAATCATTAATTCTCAAGCAATAAAGCAAGCTTTCCTTAGGTGACGAAATTATTGCATCATGGCCCCAAATCCAAAGATCCCCGACAAAAAACATTTATTCGTTGACCTTGCCTAAGCGGAAGATAAAAGTTCTCCGAAGCGATAACTCACTGCTTGTTTGCTCCAAAAAATAACGTTTTAAATAGAAAAAGTGGCCAAGTGTGAGTCAGACTTGCCCGTAAAGGGTTCCGTAGAAATCGCATTCTAAGATTTTTGAAGTAGCATCTGCTGCTGTCCATTTCTTCAACTCATGATTTATCATTTCAGCCAATAGACGTCCACTGCTGGACATAGGCCTCCCCCAATGTTCTCCCTATGGGCAGAGTACATAGCGTGGGAACAGACGGTCGTTGGGCTGGAAAGATCCTCGAGTGGAGGCCACGTACAGGAATTCGCAGTCGTGGCACTGGTGAAGATCGCGGGAATCCATTGGATGCGGGCGGCACAGGACCGATCTGCATGGAGAACGTTGGGGGAGACCTATGTCTAGCAGTGGACGTCTATTGGCTAAAATTATGATGATGACCTACTTACTTATTAGATGTTATTTAAACTTTTTCCGAAGTACTTTACTTGCACTTACAGCTACTCTACGGAATATATTTTTTTGTTTTATCATTTTCTGATTTTAGAAGTTACAAGAGGGAGAAGTAACATTTTACTGCTTTATCTTTCGCGCAAACTATTCAGTGTAGAAAAAAAAATAGACACCACAACATCATTTTTGAAGCCCTATGGCTTCAAAACACTAGCCGTAGATACATTACACGTATTGGTTTGATAAAAGGAAATGAGTTTCAGTTTTACTTTGTATGGGTAGCCCCCAATAAATTGTTTTTTTTTCCATTACGATTTCGTCTTTTGCCGTTTGGCTACAGAACCCTAAAAAATATTGCTTTATGGACGTCGACTCCTGCCCCAGTTTTAGCTATGGCTTCTAAACTAAAAAATTAACAAGCTTCGCAGAATCAAACTACATCAAATTGAACAGTTTTAGTGTGTGCACCAGTGCGCTATTTTTTTGCTTTCGTTTTAAATTCAGACCATTCCGCTCATTCGGATCATTCGGCTCACTCGGATACATTCGGAGCGTACTTCAAAGATTTGGAAGAGTGTATCATTTGGCTGAATCTGATTCAGTGATCAGACTCAGTAGTCGTTTCTGTAAAGAGTTACACACGTCTACAGTGGTCGTCGGCCGCCCTAGGAGCCCAATTATATATATTTAATATATTTCACAACATCACATACATTGATCTGACTCCGAGATAGGTAGCTCAAGCACCTGTGTTACGGATATCAGAATCAACAGTGGGATTACAAATATATACATATAATAATTTTATTTTGTAAATAAATACTTATAATACATAGAAAACACCCAGACCAATACAAACAGAGATGTTCATGCACAAAAATGTGTGTACTGTGCGGGGATCGAACCCGCAACCCTTGTACCAAAGGCAGCGTTCACTACCACTGTTCCAAACGGGTCTTCAATTCTCGGGCTCGTGACTTTTATCATCATACTACATAATATCGCTAAAACAAGGTTTTTTTTTTGGATTTCGTGTGACATTCGCCGTGTGGTCCCCGGCAGCCGGCCGGAGTAGAATAGGCCGCCCTCACTCTTACCGAGGTGTCGTAAAAAGCGACTAAGGTAAAGCTGCTGGCATGATCATCAGCACCCAGAGAAGGAAAACTCTGCATTTATATCAAAACCCTCGCCAACCCGTCTGCCAAGCGTGGTGAGTATGGCAATTACCCCTCATGGGGGTGATTGAGGGAGGCCCGTGCCCCAGCAGTGGGGACTTAAATGGGCTGATGATGATGATGATGATGACGTGACATCCGCCATGTTTTTCATATCGAAAATCCCGAGTATCGGGCTCCAGACATCACTGGGATGATGTCGTATAGAAAGATCTACGCGAGCTAGGTGTCAGCGACTGGGGTGAAACCGCGAATGAACGGGATCAAAATCAAAAATCAAAATCAAATAATTCTTTATTTGCATAGGCTTGTACACAGCACTTACAAATCGTCATACATTTGAATGACTTAAAACTATTTATAAGTACTTATGTATAATTTACATGTTAATACATATATATGTTGATACATAAAATATACTAAAGAAATAAATAAACATAATGCGATTCTACCACCGGCTCGGAAAGTTGATTCTGGTCGAGAAGATCCGGCAAGAAACTCGCCAGTTACTCTTTTTAATCGCCAACTTTTTTACAATGGTTTATTATCCTCATACCAAGTCATACAGTCTAATGCAACACAAAATAGAATGAAGCAAATTAAAAGCTAAATATGAGGTAAACCGAAGCGGACCAGTCCCCAAAGGTGGCACCTGTTCACAAGTATGACGTATGTGTCAGCCATCATTTCACTCAACCATATTAGAGGGAATGTAATGACCCGCCACATAACGCCACCACCTCAGAGACATTTGAGTGAGCATGACTACTTAAGTTCTCCTCATAGGTCACAAAGAGTAGTAGTTACTTAATCTAATACTAATAAACTGCAGGACTAGGTGTACAATAGTAAGTGGTTAGCATCTTGTCAATTATTGAATAATCAATATAAATCAATTTTATACAGTAATAAATGCTGCTAAGCCTAATTTATTAAAATTCAGTAATTATATAATATTAATGATTTTTGTTAATATATATGAAAATGTTACAAGTGTGCAAGCATGGAGGTCATTATGTCCATGAATCCTTATCATTTAAGTAGTCTACAATTTTATAGTATCCTTTACTCATTAAACAGGCTTTCACGTGAGATTTAAATTTATGCGTTGGTAACTCAATAACATTTTGTGGCAACTTATTGTACATTTTAATACTTAGACCAACAAACGAATTATTAATTTTTTGAAGTTTCAGATTTGGAATCGCGAGCTTGTGTTTATTTCTAGTGTTAAAACCATGACAATCAGATTTTTTCGAAAAAATATCCATGTTCTTTCGCACGTACAAAATACAGTCTAAAATGTATTGAGAAGCTACGGTTAAGATGTTAATGCTCTTAAATAATTCTTTTAGCGAATCGCGAGGTCTAAGGTTGTATATGGAGCGGATGGCCCTCTTCTGCAATACAAATATAGTCTGTATATCAGCAGCAGACCCCCACAACAAGAGACCATAAGACTGTGAAAATAACTAAAATAAACCAATCTCGCGGTTTCAATATCGGTCAGATGTCTAATCTTCTTAACCGCATACGCGGCGGAACTAAGTCTTCCCGCCAAGGCTGCGACGTGGGGTCCCCATTTTAATTTGGCATCCATGGTAATGCCAAGGAAAACTGTTGAATCAATGACTTCAATACGTTCATTATTCATAGTGATGTTAGTATTGACCTGTCTTACATTGGGCATTGTGAATTTTACACATTTAGTTTTCTTAGCATTAAGAAGTAAGTTGTTAGTGGTAAACCAATGGAGAACTTGTGACAGAGTGTCATTTACATCGTCAAACGTACTTTTTCTTCGGTCAACATTAAAGATCAACGAAGTGTCATCAGCAAATAGCACTACCTCACAAAGGTCTTGTGTAAAGTAAGGAAGGTCATTTATATATATCAGGAAAAGCAGAGGCCCCAATATCGATCCTTGGGGCACTCCCATCAATAGAGGAGTGCCTGAAGAATATGTCCCATTAATGTTTACTTTCTGAATTCTATCAGACAAGTAAGAATTTATCAAACTTAGTGAAATCTTGGACACACCATAATGAGCTAATTTTAACAACAATGTTTGGTGCGTAACGCAATCAAATGCTTTCGATAGGTCACAAAATACTCCAACAGCATCCTGCTTGTTTTCCCATGCATCAAAAATATGCTTGATAAGTGCAACTCCGGCATCAGTTGTTGACTTACCTTTAGTGAACCCAAATTGTTTATTATGAAGCAGGTCGTTAACTTTAAAATGAGACAGCAACTGAACGAATATGACTTTTTCAAAAATCTTACTCAGTGCTGGTAATATAGAAATAGGCCTAAAGTTAGAAGGATTACTTTTATCACCTGATTTGAATAACGGTATGATTTTGCTATACTTCATTAAGTTAGGAAATTGGCCTTCGTCAACACATCTGTTGAATATCATTGACAAATGGGGTGCGATATGCAGTATTATATTTTTTAAAATGTCTACGGATATTCCCCAAAGATCTTCAGTTTTTTTTATATTTAGATCTTTAAAAGTTTTTACTATTATCTCAGGTGTTACATGGGTAAATCTGAAAGGTGTTTTACATTCGTCAACTTTTGCTTTTAGCAAGGAGACAGCAAGATGTGAACTTGAGTTTAATGTACTTGTCGTTGTCACTGGTATATTAGTGAAAAAAGACTCAAATGCATTTGCCACATCAGCATCAGAGTCAAGTTGTTTGCCATTGATTTTTAGAGAGACCTTGTGTTCTTGTGTTTTGTTTTTACAAGTCTCTTTGTTTATGATATTCCATGTGATTTTAATTTTGTTAGTTGCTTTACTTATTTTGTTTTTAATGTAGTTTGATTTAGCAACAGCGCATACTTTCTTGAAGCATTTAGAATAGTTTTTTACATATTCTATTACTGTATGATCACATGAATTAGCCTTAATGTCATATAATTCAAACAATTTTCTTCTGCTTATGTATATACCTGTAGTGGCCCAGTCACTAAATTGATTTTTAGAATTATTTTTAATGGTCTTCTTTGTGAAGATGCCATTAAATTCCTTTTCAACAATTTCGAAAAGGCTTTCATATAATTCATCAACACTATTTTCAATACATGGAATTGAGGATATTTTATTACAAATATTCTTCTTGAACTTTTTTACACGCCCCTTAGTAATGGGCCTACATGTGAAACTAGTAGACGGAACAGTTCGATGACAGTCGATAACAGCCATCTGACCACTGTGATCAGAGTTTATAAAATTTATTATGGATTTTTCCCCTACATTACAATTACAGAATATGTTGTCCAAACACGTAGCTGAAGTGGAGGTGACTCTTGTAGGTTCATTGAAAAGGTGGTGTAAATTGAAAGACTTAAAAAGATTCAGAAACCTAATAGAGTTCTGTGAATCCTCTAGGATGTTAATATTAAAGTCACCGCACACAATAACTTTTTTACTTTTTGCACAAACTTTTCTCAAGACTTCTTCCATGCTAATCTCAAATGAGTCATAAATTGCAGAAGGGGGTCTGTACACGCAGACAATGATATGCTGCTCCAGCTCTGCACACGAAATTTCAATAGTTCGTTCTATAGATAGTGACTCAATGTCTTTACGTTGTTTACATTTAAGAGAATTTTTTAACAAAATGAGTGACCCTCCTCTTATTGCTGAGTCTCTCGTGAACGAACTGATAACTTTGTAATCATTAATACTAACAATTAATTGATGTTGATTTAACCAATGTTCAGTGAGACATAGTATATCAACATTCATTTCTTGTAAAAATAATTCTAGCTCTAATTCTTTACCAGGAAGCCCCTGTATATTCTGGTGAATAAGATTTAAGGTATTAAGATCCTGCTTGGTCAATATGTTGCTAGAGGCGTCCTCTATTGTCTTAAACTTAAATTTAAATTGCTTGGAATATTTTCCAAAGTCTGACTAAATATATTATTTATATTAAATGCTAACAAAGTAGCCAGTTCTTTTTTTACATTATAAGGCAAATAAAATGTTTTGCCAGTCACTATAAACTTATAATTAATAAATTTATTTGTGTCAAAAAACACAAAGTTGTCGCTATGACTAGTCACTAAATTATATAATGTAGTATTCAATATGTGAATACTGTTATTTTTTTCTGGTAAATAGTGCCTAGAAAATGGGAAGGCACAAACAACAATTTTCTTTACAGCAATCTCTTTTAAGAGCGAAAATCCTTTAATAATGTCTTTCTTATTTGAATCTAGCCCATTCCCCATCATTAATATAATGATAGAGTCCTTATTATAATTACAACTAAGTATGCTATCTATTATTTTGGTAAGCGATGCATTTGGCAAACAATAGTTCATTGTTTTACAATTGAGTTGCTTGTGCAAAAGGGGACCATAGCCAACTCCTGTTGAATCAGAGAATACTAGTACATTGTTTGTATTCTTAGTACTAGTAGTAGTGGTGGTGGTAGGCATTGTACAATCCGGTAAATCGCTATTAGTATCTAACAGGCTATTTGGCACTTGGTGCTGGGTAGGAAGGCTGCCACCCTGGCTGCACTTACCTTGGTCTGTGCCGCTTCTCAAAGTGGGAACCTGGGGCTCGTCTGCCGCACCCAGATCGCAGCTGCACTGGGCCATGTACCTGTTTGCAGCGAGGATGTGCTCATGGATCTGTCGCTGGGCAGAGGTATAATTTCCAGTCATTACTACTAATGACCTCTCCAGACGCTGAAGCTGAGCCTGCAGTTCTTGAACATCGGTCTCGTACCTTAACCTACTTTCTTTTAATTTTAAGCTATACAATTCTAGACTATCAATAAAATCTATACGTTCCTTTCTTAGAACTAAGTTTTGGTTAAAACATTTCTTTCTTTTAATTAATTTATTGGTTTTCCTTATGTATTTATTTATTTTAATATATTTTTTAATTTTATTTTTACTACTTAACTTAGTATGATTATTAATTGAACAAGGATGATCGATAATATGAGACATTTCCCGTCCAGCTGGTGACCCTATCAACTCTTCATAGACTCTGTGAGTGTGTAAAGCCTCTTGACATTGTTTGTCCTCTTCATGCAGTCTGATGGTCCTGTTTGCTTCACATAGCTCCACTTCGAGGTCCTGGATCCGAGTTAGAGCCTGCTCGTATGTGTTCCGACATTCATCAAAACTGCTGACTATGGTGAGTAGATGATCACGTTGAACAGTGACATCCATAAGCTGGGTGTGAATATCTGCCATTTCCGTTTTTAACTGGGTATTTATGTTTATTATTTTCATAGACTCCTCCTCATTTTCCTCACGTTCTCTAAGAAGTTGACTATTGTCCTCCCTTTGTTCCTTCAGTTCCTCAAGGGCACGTCTAAGTTTTATTTCCAGTTGTTGAGTGGTGGCCTTGCGAGTCATCATTTTAGCAATGTGTACTAATACTCAAACCTGGAATTATTTACAAAGACAAGTACAACAAATGTTTAGATAAGAATAAATAGGTTGTTGAAAGAATTTATTCTTTTCACTAAATTTGAAATTATTTATGACGTTATGTGAGAATAGTTCTGTACCTATGTATTGTAAAATTAATTGATTATAGGTAAGTCAATTGAGTGATATTTAAAGGGAAATAAAATATTTGTTGAGGTTAATGGAGGGTAGAACTCAAATATTTAAAGAAATTTGGGGAGATAAAGTTAATATATATTTTATTCAAAATGAATGAAATAGTATTTAGGTACTTGTAAGTACTAATCAAATAGGAAGCACAGTTTTGTTGACTGATTTACTTTGACATTCGGATGCATAACAGGTATTATGTAGGTACCTATATTTGTGATTATTTTGGGACACAATAATTATTCAGAATGTCTGTTTAGGATGATAGTATTAAAATCATATATCAGCACTGAGCACTGTGAAATGTTTTAACAAGTAACAAAAGGGACAGTAGATAACCTGTTTGCAAACTCTTCGTAGGTAAGTATTTGAAGGTTATTGTTTGCATTAAGTTTATTCAAACATACAAGATTCCAGTTATATCGTTATACCATTGTAGAAATATGTAATTATAAGATTAAAAAACACTTATACTTCCCCGGTTTGTCCGTTGTAGGTTCGAATCACTTTGACAGATTGCCTCCGAACAATTTATCGGTATGAAATTCCAGGAATTATCCAAGCTACAGGTTTGCGCACACTTATCCTAATTATTTGGCAACTTAACTCAGTAATTGACTTAATTTTGATACAAAGTTTAGTGAATTACATAATAAAATTAATTTTAATATTATCAGCTGGCGATTTGACGTTTGACGCTTAGGGTTGCCAGCGCAAAAAAAAGATCAATGGGGGAGTCTTTATATCAGAGTCCAAGATACATTTAGGTCGCTGAGCCGTTGGAGTAAGTTAGTTTTATTTGCAATTCGTGGCCCTCACTTCGTTCTGGATCTTCATGTTGCTCACTAACATGAATTGTCAAAATGTTTTTTTTCTTCTTACTGGAATATGGCGTAGAGGCCCGATTGTAGACTTTTTTTCATATTTGTTTTGAACCCTCTTTACCCCCTCAGAGGGTAGTATCAGCCTATATACTTTCCTACTGCAGGCCAAAAGCGTCCATCATAGAAATCCAGCTATCGCTACTATGATATGCTTAATTACCATTCTTGCCTAATTGGTGATCACAAACCCGAGCAATATTCGAAAAATTCGAAAAATACTTTTTGCTCGACCCGAGAATCGAACCCGGGACCCCGAGATCACGGCCCGGTACTTAAACCACTAGACGGACATCAACCGGGCGTTCCTCAGAGGGTGCATTTACAAACATCCTTTCTTAGTGCTCCCCTAAGACATAACTTCAAACTCATACTTCAAAATTTTATTTGCAAAAACTAAGTGTATATGCATATACTAGTAGGTCTTAGAAGACTATAGAAACATGAGTGCAACATTTTAAGTTTCTATCCCTCATAGTTTAGGGTTAGGTTAGGTTGATAGATCAGTTAGTCAATCAGTCAGCTTTCGCTTATATTATCTAGACTAGCGGTTGCCCGCGGCTTCAATCGCGTGGAATCCTATTTTTTTTTATGCAATAGGTAGGCAGACGAACAGACGGATCACCTGATGGTAAGCAATTGCCTCGCCCATGACACCCGCGACACCAGTGGAGTCACAAGTGCGCTGCCAACCTTTAAACCCTACATATCCCCCGGATTGGACCTCCAGTACCCTCACTCACGCAGCGAAACACAGCATAGTGCTGCTTCACGCCGGTTTTCTGTGAGTCTATTTGCCATAAGTACCTAGCCTATGTTACTCTCTATCCCGTTTTTTTATTCCCAGGGCAAACCAGCATGGCCGTCACCGTGCTACATGTTGTGAACAAGGTGGTGTGTGGTGGAGTACCACAGTGACCTTTTTTTTTGGACCCAGGAGAAATGCGTTACGCATATCCATCCGTCTGTAAATGGATGGGTTATGTCGGACTCCCCCCCGCAGAAGGCGGGGGTATACCGACTAAACCTGGGACTCTCCCTCATCGTCCATAGTGGGAGAGGTCGTGGGGTGAGGTACGAAACCTGGCACCACGACCCCTCCCGGACCACAGTGACCCTAACCTAAGCTAACCAAAACCCCTGGGGTGTCCTATTACGCAAAGATTTGCGCAATAGCGGTCAGAAACCCCACAACTGGGACTAGACCGGACCCCTTTCTGGCGCAATGTAGCCCTTCATTGCTGTACTATCTACCAGGACACCCGGTAACGTCCCCCGCGGAGTCATATGCTGAGCTAGCCACTCGCTAGTGGGTACGCTCACGTATTCCGTAGGCCCGTTTATTCGCCTCTTATGACAGGCCGAGAACACCTTGGCAGACAGACACAATCACTTTCACAATCATAATATTAGTTTGGATTTAGATTCATAAATCTCTACTTTTAAAAGCCTTTTGTACGAGTACACTGATCCACGATCGTGTTTTTTTTATATTTTTGTTTTCCACTCCGTCGCTTCTACATTGTCTCTTTGTCCTGTGATTGGAAAAAAATTGTGAGCAAAAGTCAATATTTATGGAAAGATTAAAATTTGCATTCTTTACAATGCTATCAGAAAATTTTGCATGAAATAAAATACAGTAACCAAGGCTTGTGCACGCCCATCATGACTAATTATCGCTTTTAAAAAATGTTTGACGACTTAACTAATGAACTATGAGGGTACCTACGGCACACTAGTGTCGCCAATCGATTTTAATTTTTAGCTACTAAACCGGATCAATTTTAAGCTTACCATCTTGGAAATTTAACTAGATTCGTATAGATGTCGCCGTTTTTACGAGAGATTGCATTCGTTTCAAGCACACACACATTCAAGCGATTTCGCAAATTGCTACGTTTTTTAAAATCGTAATTATACTTTGTTTATGTTTTTAACATGAAAGATTACACCATTCGCGTAAATAGACACACATATATAATTTTTTAAAAGACATTTTAACCATATTCAAGCTTCTGCCTGTAAGTATTCCTGTAAGACAAGTTTGTATAGGAAACGGACCACCTTAAGTGTTTGGTCTGCTTTTGCACTCGAATTTTGGATTACCGCCAAAAGTGGCCGCTTTTGGCGTGAATAAATTTTTCGCGTACTTACCCAAAATTTGTGCATGGTTATTTAATAAATAGTATAAGTGTCGGCGGAGAGAGTGTCATCTCGAAATTGTTTAAAATAGATCTGGCTTAGTAGCTAAAAATTAAAATCGATTGGCGTCACTAATGTGCCCTACCCGTCACCTTAATTGTTGCAATTATGATACATTATAAAAAAATGCAATGGTGAATCCGCAAAAACCGCCTAAATAGTTGACCGACTCTCTGTTTACCGTATATATTGTGCTTGATATGAAAATGAGAGTCGAAAATTGACTTTACACAAAATAAGCGCGTCGCTATCTACTTACGTGATGTAATCGACTATCAGCGCCATCTATTGGTAACAACTTATAAAGATGAATGATCACTAGTATAAAATATACAATTTACTACAGGCAATCAAACCGGGTCAATAATATATTCATAAAAGTTTCACGGCACAGTGAAAAGTCTCGAACGGATATTTGGATGGTTCCCAAGCATTAAGTTCTCATAATAAAGTATGGAGCAGTAAGAAATGTCCAGTATTTACTTACATCGGCATTGAAAACTGTTGGTAATATGCCACAGTAAATTAAAAGTGAAGTATCAGCCTATATACTGTCCCACTGCAGGACAAAGGCCTCCATCATAGAAATCAAGTCATCGCTACTATTTATTTATTTATTTGGACAACCAACAAGAACATACACCTTAAAAACTAAGGGATACAAATTGTCAAATACATGAGTTGGTGCTGCCTTAATTACAGGTTGCCACGAAAAGCGTGAACAAAAGTAGTTGGGGGCATAAGGCTTCCCTTAGCTTGCAAAGAAAAAAGATATAGTTAAATAATAATTACTTGTGTACACCCTGGCACTGAGCAAACACAAGTGTTCAACACACGAATGTTTGTCCATAGTGGGAATCGAACGCACGACTATTGGCTCATTAGGCAGTATCGCTACCAAAAGCGCCACTGGGCCATTCGGCAAGTGAATCATCGAGATTTTATCTTATCTTCATCATCATCATCAGCCCATTTAAGTCCCCACTGCTGGGGCACGGGCCTTCCTCAATTACATGAGGGGTAATTGCCATACTCACCACGCTTGGCAGACGGGTTGGCGAGGGTTTTGATATAAATGCAGAGTTTTCCTTCTCTGGGTGCTGATGATCATGAAAGCAGCTTTACCTTAGTCGCCTTTTACGACACCTCGGTAAGAGTGAGGGTGGCCTATTCTACTCTGCCGGGACCACACGGCCATCTTCTATTCTATCTTATCTTATTACTACTTCATCATCATCATCATCGTCAGCCCATTTAAGTCCCCACTGCTGGGGCACGGGCCTCCCTCAATCACATGAGGGGTAATTGCCATACTCACCACGCTTGGCAGGCGGGTTGGCGGGTTATTACTACTTATTATTAGACAATAGTAGGCGTCATTTATTTTTAAATGTAGGTAAACTAAGATTAAAGACATCAATGTCTTTATTTTTGCAAACCAAATTATATTCGGTTTGGAGCCTGTTAATAGGGGAACCACGACCAAGATTTGTCTTAGAGCGCTTATGATAGGATAAGGCTTAATCACCACGATTGCCTATTGCGGATATGATCGAAAAAATCGAAACATTGCTCCACCCGGGGGTTGAACGCAGGACGCCGACATCACGGCCACCAGGCCGTAAGTAAGTACCAATTTAAACCACTAGACCAACGGGGCGATATGCCACAGTGCCAAAATATAAATACCTACTAAAGTTTTTTATGTGTTAAGTTGATTTAGAAGCACAATATAGTGGCCGTGTGGTCCCCGGCAGAGTAGAATAGGCCGCCCTCACTCTTACCGAGGTGTCGTAAAAGGCGACTCAGGTAAAGCTGCTGGCATGATCTTCAGCACCCAGAGAAGGAAAACTCTGCATTTATATCAAAACCCTCGCCAACCCGTCTGCCAAGCGTGGTGAGCTGCCAAGCGTGGTGAGTATGGCAATTACCCCTCATGTGATTGAGGGAGGCCCGTGCCCCAGCAGTGGGGACTTAAATGGGCTGATGATGATGAGTTGATTTATCATTAAGCCGATACCGCAAATATACTAGCGCCGCCAAGATGGTGGCGAAATGCAGACACTTTTTAAAAAATAAAAGTAAAAAAACTAAAACCCAACTACGACAAAAAACGTCGCTGAAAAAGTATAAAACAAGCCTTCGTTGTCAATTTATGCAATATTCACTATGTAGAGATAAAATTTCATGTTTGGAAATCCGCAGTCACACGTTGTCAAGGGTAGTATATTTAACGTGTGACTACGCCTTTCCAAACATGAAATTTTATCTCTACATAGTGAATATTGCATAAATTGACAACGAAGGCTTGTCTTATACTTTTTCAGCGACGTTTTTTGTCGTAGTTGGGTTTTAGTTTTTTTACTTTTATTTTATTTGTACTATTTTGGTGTCCAAGTGCTAGTAATATATATATATATATATATATATATTCAAAATGTACAAGTCAAGCGCTTTCAAATGATACCAAACACGGCATATTTATCATAACTTTATTTTTTTACTCTGTATGTTTTGTCCGCTAGAGGGCGCCACATTAGATTTTGTGAAACTTCATATAGCCTATAACCAGCGGACGATCAAGACGCTTATAATGATATGTCATTTGTCGAATTCTGATAAGTAGTTAAGAAGTTACGTGGAAACAGATGAACATACATACATACATACATACATACATACATACATACATACATACATACATACATACATAGCCTGTCAAAATCATAACCCTCCTTTTGCTTTGCCGTAGTCGGGTAAAAAATTAGCATAAAGTGATTACTTTTAGCAATCATGGAGATTATTGTTGCATGTTGGAAATTATTATTATCCACATAAGTTCGTCTTAAAAAACTGTTAATAATTTCCTTAATGTATTTATTGCTCACTTTAAAAATGTCTCTTATTCGCCACAATCAATAAGAATATGTATTTCGCTGCGTGAGTGACTGTACTGGAGGCTCAATCCAGGTAAAGGGAGGTTTATAGTTTGGCAGCCCACTTGTGACTCCACGGTGTCGCGGGTATCTATGGACGGCGGCAATCGCTTACCATCAAGTGATCCGTCTGCTCGTCTGCCACCTATCGCATAAAAAAAACACTTGGCGGCGCTAGTATCGTCGCAATGTCACCTTAATATTTGACTGCTTGTGAGCTGTGATGAAACCTGCACGTTTCGGATAGTTTCTCAATTGTTAAAATAATGTGGGAGAAACACGCTTAGGCATGAATGGGCCGGCTCGACCGGAGTGATACCACTGCCTCACAGAAGACCAGCGTGAAGCAGCGCCTGCGCTGTTTCGCCGTGTGAGTGAGGTTACCGGAGGCTCAATGGGGGGAAGGGGAAAAGGTTGGCAGCGCTTGTGACTCCACTGGTGGTGCGGGTGTCCATTGGCGGCGGAATTGCTTACCATCAGGTGATCCGTCTGCTCGTCTGCCACCTCTCATATAAAAAAAATGTACCAAATGGTCTGATTTTTGGTCGGACTGCAGTCGCTTCATTGTAATTACTAGTATTCCCAAAACCATAATCTATGGTCCAAGCGTACCCCAGGCTATGAAGCAACTGGAAGAGAGCCATAACCTGCCCAGCCCCCAGCAGATGGGTATGCTTATATAGCTACTGTTACACATGCTTGTAGCATGCTTAAAAAGCATGCCAAATATACATTGCATGCTTAATAAACTGTTCATACTGTTCATATTTGCAATCAATAAGCATGCTATTAGGCATCTATTAGCATGCTTAAAATAAGCAAAATTGTTTACACGTGTTAAAGCACTCCGCCACACTCCCCCTTTCGGGTGGAAGGGGGAGTGTCGGAATGCACTGCAGGTAGCATGCTTAAAAATCGATCGGCGTGCGATTTTTGAGCACGCGCAAAATTAGCATGCTTATTACTATTACTATTAGTAGCATCCTCACGTCATGCTTCTAAGTCGTACTTGCTCAAAAGTAGCATGCTATAAGTATGTGTAACAGTGTTTTCAGGCTCCGCCGAAAGATGGCGATGTCGGCCTATTGAACATCGGGCCGGCGGTATTCCCCCAACGCAAAAAAATGCTATGAAGCAACGGTTTTGGAAGCAAATGGGAATGATATGTACACTGAGATGGTTATTTTTTACTGGCTAAAATACTTCCAGAAACTAAGTGCTAAGTAGCCAAGTTATATTGCTTATTTACACTGTGCCAAAGCGAGTCATTTACTAAAATTGCGCTTTGCAAGGCAAAATAAGGTGAATTTCAAACACATTATCTTCGCAGTCGTTGAAAGTAATGGCCGCCATTATGAGCACGGAAACTTCTCTCTCACTCTTCTTGAAAAGTGTGAAAATTGTTGTGCACTTAAATTAATAATGCTTAGATGGATATCATTTAAACGCGCCGTCAAAAGTGAGGCGAAAAATTGGCAAAGAACATACGTTATTTTACTGATACACACAGAAAACAAGCATTTATCTCATATTGCAAGTACGAGTGGTTTTCGTGTAATTTTTTTATGCTAGAGGCGACAATCCAACAAGCGGGTCACCTGATGAAAAGTAATCAATGACGCCCTTGAACATCCGCAATATCAGAGAATTTGCTAATGTCGACGCTCTTCTCTTGAAGGTCCCTAAGTCGTAGTCGTCGGGAAATACTCCTGCAGCCAAACCATTCCCTATATTCATTCTGTGACAGAACTGAGAAACGTGGTACACACTTTTGGGAGAAACGCACAGTATTAGTCCGCCAATCAAGAAGAAGTAGAATTTTTATTTGTAGAATAGAATGAGTGTACGGACGGGAAGCGTTAGTCGTAAGGCACCGCGTCTCGGCGAACAGAATATAAGGAAAGGAAGGGAGCTTAACTCTCTAGTGAGCCTAGAGCCCCTTTGTCTGAGACACTAAGTTCCTAGAGTCCTAGCCCTGCCTAACCATGGTATAAATACATATATAGATAAGGTGATGGGAGCTTGCTCCCGGGTTGCTCAGGGTAGCAAGCGGGAAGAGTCAGGACGGCAGGTAGGAGGGGAACCGTTGCCAGTCGAGCAGGTTCACTCGACTGATCATAGTGGTTAAAAGTGTCTTGGGTGCAGCGGGGGAAATGAGACCCAACTCAGACGGTTGAAATCTGTTTATTGGCAAAATCTTCATGGTTTATATAAATGGTTTACATTATTGATACATAGAATGGTGTTTGTTGGTGTGCCGTCGGTGTAGAGTGCCGACGGTGCACGAAGACGGTCCATCGGTCATGCGCGCTGCATGTAGGTCGCTGCTGCAGAGACCCGCGACACCAGTGAAGTCACAAGTGAGGTGCCAACCTTTAAACCCTTGATTGGGCCTCCGGTACCCTCACACACGTAGCGATACACAGTGCTACTTCACGCCGGTTTTCTTTGAGACCGTGGTATCACACCCATTCAGGCCGAAGCGTGGCTTTCCCACGGTCAAACGGTGTGTTTTTTCTTGCTCATAAAAAGAGCATAAAGTAACAAAAAAGTAGGTCTAGTTGCCGAGGTTCCGTGCCGGGTTCCGAAGGTCAGACGGCAGTCGCTTCATTGTATTCCAAGACTCCCCGAGTCCTGGATCATAGTCCAAGCTTGCCCTTTAACAGCTTCGGAAGCAACTGGGAATTACTCGCTAATATGTCAGTAGGTTATACTAGTGAGTACGTTGTGGCTAAGTTATTCTTTCCCTCCTTATCTCCCCAATAACAAGAGAAAGAGCGAAAATTATTCAAAAGCATACACAGAGGCGCACTGTCTCCCCGTTTAAACTGGCGCCAATAAAAACATACGTTGAGCACCGCGAGAGGGTATTATTCAAAGTAGTGTAGAGTTTGCCCTCAGAGAAGTGGAATGCTGGAAGGTGTTAAAACCACCTATTTTATTTCGACAGAACTTGATATTAGAGCGGCCGAAAAAATGGAAGCTACAAAGTACAGGCACCTATATTGTGCCGACGAGCAGACGGATCATGGGATGGTAAGCGAAATCCGCCGCCCATTGACACTCGTAACAACACTAGTGCACTGCCAACCTTCCTTCTCAAAATATACGTAGCGCAATTTTTTGAAAGTGGTGCCTAGTTTGCTCTCAGAGGATGGGGAAGACTAGGAGATGTTAAAACCACCTATTTAATTTTTTCTGATCTCTGTTAACTGAATGTCTTTAAAGCATTAGTAAAAAGTCATCTTCTGGTCTAACACGAAACATCCAAGACCTCAACATCGCTCTCCGTCAGGTGAGATTGTGGTCAAAAGTTAGCCTATAGCCGTTAGTCTACAAAACTACAAAGAAAGAACATGCGCCGAACGTGTCCTAAAAACTTTGTCATTTGTGACAAACATTGGGTCCGTGAGGTCCCCAAGTGCTGCTATTATTTCCCTTTTTTTTTTTTTGATGACCCAGTGAAAATGCACCTTATGCACGCTGAGAGGGGCTCTCCTCCGGGTTAGGTATCTGCTAATCAGAGACCGTCCGGAGGCATACCCAATAACAACACTGGGGCGTTTCCATCCCTCGCCCAGGAAACACTCAGACCGGGGTGAGGACTGCCACGGAGGCTTCATCCGTCGCCCGGTCAGGGCGAAGAGGCTCGCCAGCTCGGCCTCTCTCCCACTCAACCTCCCGGGTAGCACCCATGCTGCTGGATGCAGTGCAAGCACCACCGAGAGGAGGACTGCGGGCACCCCTCCCCGCACATACACTGCTGGTTGCAGTGCAGTGCGAGTTAGGGACAAACCCGCAGGCTTTCAACATAATATCGCAGAAACCGACTCCGCTGGCTGCGGAGCCGAGGAAATCCGCGACGCAAACAACTTCGACCTACCACCGCAATCCGCTGGCTGCGACCTTGCGGCGCAGGTCCCCAAACGTGGGCCTTG
Organism: Marasmia exigua; assembly: GCA_019059595.1. Lineage (NCBI taxonomy): Eukaryota > Metazoa > Arthropoda > Insecta > Lepidoptera > Crambidae > Marasmia > Marasmia exigua. The sequence continues at coordinate 48,736 of JADPWL010003183.1, read as the reverse complement.
CGGCCACTGCGCCCGGAGTTGCTCCACTCTAGGGGGATGCCGACGTCAAAGCGCCCCGCCGGAAAAACCGCCGCGCAACCCGCGGGCGGTGCCGGACACAAAAAATGGCGCCTGCAATCCCGCTGTTCAATGGTTTAACCCGCTTTCACAGGCCCTAGTGCACCGTCAGGGAACGACGCGAAGACGCCGGTCCTCAGACCCTCGCGCGACAATGTAGGCCCTGTAGCGAAGTGCGCTTCAGCGCGGTCGCACGACAGGGCCGGTCCGTCGGGTGTGCATCCTTCGGCTAACAGGCAGCAATCCACGAATGAATTACTACCCGTCATTGCCTAGGAAAAACTGTGCTCCGCGGTAACCGTTTCTGCCTAATACCAACCGAAGTTGGAATCAGGACAGAACTGATTACCAGCAGGGCCACTCGAGGAGGTAGATGCACCCGAGTCCCCTGCTATTATTTCCCTGACTTGACTGATTTTACCGTTAAGGTGACGGGTAGGGCACACTAGCGAAACGTAACCCAGATATATTTTTCGGGGTTACAACCTCACGGCAAACATTTATACTATTTATTAAATAACCATTCACAAATGGTGGGTGCAACGCGTCCGCGAACAATTTATTCACGCCACGGCCACTTTTGGCGTGAATCAATTTTCGCATACAAAAACGGACACAAAATTTGTGCATGGTTATTTAATAAATAGTATAAGTGTTTGCCAAGAGGTTGTAACTCCGAAATCATTTAAAGTAGATCCGTTTTATTATTCGTCATCATCTTAGCTTTTTGTCCCGGTTCCGTCTCAGCTGGCACTTCGGAGCCCGGGGTCCACTTTCCTGCTTCGACTCCTCCACTTTTCAGGGTCTAGTGCATCCATAGTGGTCAGCTTATTGGAACGCATGTTATCATTTAAGATGTCAATCCACACCTTTTTGGGCCTACCCCTTCTGCAGGGACCCGACGGTGGTGGCATGGCCAGATATTCGTTACCCACGTAGCTGTACGGTTTTCGTAGGACATGAACGTACTAGCGTTGCCGACTCTCCAGCCGTAGAGCTGCAGTAGATTAAGTTGTTTAGGTATTAATAAATTCGTTACCATTTTTATTTTCTTTTTGTTGCATTTTTGTTTTCTGGTGTCATTTCCAATTCACATACGCATTTCACACATATTAACCTTTGAATTGTATCAGCCCACCCTGGTTGTTTTAGCGCTACCCACCGAATCCCTTTTTCAACTTAGGTACAACGTTTGTTAATAAATCGTTGCCATTACAAAACTGACTGGACATTGTATTTCAAATATGTCAAAATGATATTTGACGTTTTGTTATTCATTCTAAATCTGTGGTTAATTCTGGTTAATGCCTTTTTTGCGTTGTACCTTTAAACGCATTTAACTTTTTATCAAACAGTTGTAGAAATATGATACGATTACATTTCAAGTTACGAGATCCAAGACGAATTAATGCGTTATATTTTCACTATCCCACATTGCGTAGTTATTATTCGGTATCTCCACAACATGGCTCTCTTCCTATCTTCTTTCCAGGAGCCCAATTCTCGGGTTCGTGATATTTTGAAAAAATGGCGGATATCACCTGAAAACCATACAAAAAAACTATGTTTTAGTGACATATGTCGTACGAAAATAAATGTCACGAGCACGAGAATTGGGGTCCAGCACTTTTATAGTTAGCACTATGTAAGTCAGATACAGGTTGGTTGTATCATCTCTATACAGATTTATCTCTGCGGCAATACATTTTTGTAAATTGGCGAGCGCCGACGCTCACCTTCGCCGTATCCCGCTTTACATAATCATGATATATGCTATTAGGCTAAATTAATGTACTAGTGGTTTGTTTACTACAACGATGGCTGGCAGAAACGAGGGAGACGCAAATTTGGCGAATGAGGGCAATAACTATGAATGTAGACTGTCTCTTCTCTTCTATAAAACTGCTTAACAAAATATTCAGACCGCCACACTTAAAGTTATACATTCTCTCATTTTCTTTTATTGAAAATGAAAATGAAAATTGTTTATTCAATTTAGGTCCATACAGAACACTTATGAATGTCAACATGTTTACCACTGGTTCGGAATGTAGTTTTCTGCCAAGAAGACACCAGCAAGAAACTCAGCAGTTACTCTTTTAAAAAAAATGTTTTACAAAATGTCACCATTAACTTAAAAATATTATATTATAATTTTTGTGTCACTAATATGTCCCTAAATTATTGTCATTAAAAAAATCGCCTATTTTATAATAGCTTTTCTTCATTAAAGAGTTTTTTATATACAATTTGAACTTATATGTGGGAAAGTCAATAATAATCTGAGGTAACTTATTAAACATTTTTATGCTCAATCCTATAAATTAACTGCTAACCTTATGGAGCCTGATATTTGGAACGGCAAGTCTGTACTTATTTCTGGTGTTAAGCCTGTGACAGTCAGACTTCTTCGAGAACAGATGGAGATTCTGTACGTACATAACGTACATAAGGCAATCAAGGATGTATTGAGAAGCCATTAATTTTGGATGAACAGTGCAAATACCAATTTTCACGACTCTAGCATGTAATATGACGAATCGCCCATACGACGTGTCAACCCCCATTTAATGGTTAAAAACAAAATTCCCAAATCACTTTCCTTAAACTTGTATGATGAGCCCAAATACCAATTCTCATGATTCTAGCTGCAAAAATGACGAATCTTCTATACAATGGGTTTACCCCCATTCCACCTCTTAGGGGGTTTCATAAAAAAAACTAAAACAGATAAATTTTAATTTTTACTAAATAAGCTTAATCCGATTTTTCAAATCTCTAACATTAAAAATGACAGACTTTCATTCTAACATTAAACCCCCTTTCACCACTTTAGGGGTTGAATATTTTTAAAACCCCTTTTTAGTACGTGCTTACATAATCATCATCATCAGCCTATCGCAGTCCACTGCTGGACGTAGGCCTCTCCAATTTTTCGCCACCGTGATCTATCCATGGCTTCTCGCATCCAGCTCTTGCCAGCCATTCTGCGCAGATCGTCCCCCCACCTAGCCAGAGGGCGCCCTACATTACGTTTGCCAAGACGTGGTCTCCATTTTAGAACTCGTTTACCCCATCGGTTACATAATAAAAAATACTATGTTTTAAATTTCATGATTTTTGGTCACCAGTCACCCGCAGAGGTGATACTTCTTTATAAATAGTATAGGATATATAATGTTAATTACATTTTTTAAATGTTAACACTTTCTGCCAAATGTTGACAGCGTTATGAAAGAAAGAGACAAAACAGTGTTTTAGCTAAAATAGGTTTAATATGCGATTCGTGTTTTTATTACTAAGGGTGATGATTTTGAATTTTCTTGATTAAAAGTATAAACAAAAACTCCTTTTTTATTACAAAAATATATAATCTGCTAGTAAATATCAAATGACTATTATATATGTAAATATGTGCCAATAGCAAAAATTCTCAATTAAAAATAGAACGTCTAGCCGGTTTTATGGTCATTCAAAGATTCATGAGCAAGTCCATTTTAAAAGTATGAAATTATTAAAAAATAATTATACTTACCATTCAATAGCCCATACAATTAACACCAACTAACTATTATAATAGAACCATTGACATAAACGAAACATTTAATATAGCTACCATACAAAATTCAAATGAAATGCATACAAAATACTGTCGTGTGACGTCACATCTCAACAGCCATTTGTATGGAGGTTTTGGGTGTGCCCAAAATGGTGTGATTTTAAAGTGGTGATATCTCAGGTAGTTTAAATGAGAATCAAGTAATTGTTTCAACGATGTTTCTATCATTGAGAGGTCTTTTGGTTACAAAAATAAAAAAATATATTCAAATACCGTATTATATTATTGTATACAGTAATAGGCCTCTTAGTAAGATAGATCCTTAGTATGTTTCTGTGAAAATTTACTCTCAAGCAATTTCACCCTACTTTAGAAATTAAAGACCCAATTACGGTGTCATCTAATAATAATAATAATAAATATTTTTACAACATCATATACATTGATCTGACTCCGAGATAGGTAGGCAGCTCAAGCAGCCGTGTTACGGATATCTGAATCAACAGTGGGATTACAAATATATACATATAATACTTTTCTTTTGTAAATACATACTTATAATACATAGAAAACACCCAGACCAATACAAACAGACAATATCTATTTTAGATAATTACCTGATGAAAGATTATGTTGGTTGCGCTTGTTCATTATTTTTGGGAAGGCTTTTCATCCATATTTATTTGCTTCGTAGCGACATTGTTATATCCTGATATTATTTTGAATGCCGACTGTTTCTTGTACCATATTATTTTTATACAACCACTTGAAAAGTACCTTATCCTTCTTTTCCTATAATATTGATTGAACGGTCTAGTCGCTTATACCCTTTTACCTTGCAAAATGATAAATTCGAATGTCGCATATGCTTCTTATCCTTTAATATTTGATATTGTCATTTGTATCTTATGCCGCACACGTTACTTAATTATAAATATAAAAATTGTTGAATAAAAAGTAATAATAATTAGATTCTAAGTTTGCTATGCCCTTACAGGGCGTCACATGTTTACTTTTATCAATTTATTTATTTGTAACATCTTGATGTAATGTAACTTGCAATAAACTATTTGAAATTGTAATTGCCATATTTCCTTATTCAAAAATTAAAAGCTATATTTATAAGCGACAAAAATTACTTTAAGTAACGTCAAATCATTACAACTAAGAATACCAGTAACTGTTTCATTTTTATCTAATTTTATAACTGTTTCACTTTTCACAATATCATAATAAATGACGGAGATACGTCAATTTTTCTAAAATTAAAAACTTTGAACGGTTCTCCTGAACATTTCATCTTTTGTCGCTTATCCCCTATTTCCTTTTAACCGTCGATATATTTGTTATTCCGCTGTTGGTTCTTATATGCGTAACACAGGTGCTTGGACTACCTATCTCGGAGTCAGATCAATGTAGGTATGTGATGTTGTGAAATAACAGTAGCTACTCGTACTCAGTGTAAGTTGCAAAGAGATAGTAGAGTTGATAAGTACTTTAATGAAAGTTCTAGCGAGTGAAGTACTTTCCCGTTGTAAATATCAAGTTCTTAATGCGATAAATGAAGTTTGCATTAAAAGAGGCTGTTCGGTTCCCAAGCGCTGCCATTTGGATTTTATTAATTGTGATAAATTTATAGAAAATATCTTTTTGTAGTGTACTCAAAATAACATACATTTTAAAATCAATTTAATATAATATTGTTTTAAACTTTCATGGTCACTTACATTATAATAGTTATTTATGGGATTTCTACCATGTATCTTATTTTTGAGTTTCCGATATTTCGGCACTGTTGCAAGCGCCATGGTCACGGAGTAACTGTACAGATTGTCATTTTGCGGCCAGATACTGTGAGTGTTGTGTGTCGAGAACAGATGCGAGAAAATAGTGAGTTAGTGAACAGGGGTGGAGTTAGTGAGCAGGTGCGCGTAGTAAAAGACTGCGAAGGAGGGTAGACCGATTTGTCTGCCAGTAACAACTTACCCGCAAAACCTTCAGTTACTCCTTGACCATGGCGCTTGCAACAGTGCCGATATATTGAAAACTCAAAAATAAGGTACATGGTAAAAATCCTGGAAATGACTGTTCCATTGTTAGGTATATATTTTTGTAAGATATATGTAATACATTTGAAACAACAGTAAAGTATTGTTTTAACAAAAACAAAATTTGATTTGATATTAATTGATTGTAATTAAGACAATTAAGCTTGGAAAACCTTTTTTATTTAAATGTCTTTGAACGATTTTTCATTTAGGTATATATTATAAAAATACGAATCATACGGCGGCGCTAGTGATGTGAACAACCACCCTTAAGCCAAGCTACGTTAATAAAGGTAGAGCCACGACTGAAATGGCACTTGCTCTAAAAGACTTAAAATAAATATATTTTTGTTTTTTTTTATGCTAGATGCGACAAACAACCTTTAGCTACATGAAACAATAAAGAATAATATTAACGAGGTCATCTGACGAAAAGTTATCAACGCCGCCCATGAACATCTGCGAAATCAGAGATCGCTAATGTGTAGCCGGCCTTTTTAAAAAGAGTACAATCTTCTCTTAAAATACTCCTGTATCCAAACCGTTCGACAGAACTGAGTACGTGGTAGAAAATGCCGCGAGAAACGCACAGTATTAGACCGCCATTAATCGTTTGTAATTATTTGTCGTCTTTCGCATTAAAAACTGTTAGTAGGTACACAAAATGGGTCTCGAAATAGCCTTTCGTTTATTTATTTATTAATAACTCATCATCATCGCAGTCCACTGCTGGACGTAGGCCTCTCCAATTGTTCGCCACTGTGATCTTTCCATGGCTTCTCGCATCCAGCTCTTACCAGCCATCCTGCGCAGATCGTCCCCCCACCTAGCCAGAGGGCGCCCTACATTACGTTTGAAAAGACGCGGTCTCCACTCTAGAACTTGTTTACCCCATCGGTTGTCGGTTCTGTACCTAACATGGCCTTACTTACAATGTGCCGATTAAGGAGGCCCAGAGTCACCCAGAGAGCAATTGAGAGGGCTATGCTCGGAGTCTCCCTGCGTGATCGTATCAGAAATGATGAGATCCGCAGGAGAACTAATGTCACAGACATAGCCCAAAGGATTGCATGTCTCAAGTCAAGTGGCAAAGGGCAGGGCACATAGCGAGGTGAACAGACCGCCGTTGGGGCGGAAAGTTCCTCGAGCGGAGGTCACGTACAGGAACTCGCAGCCGTGACAGGCCCCCTACAAGGTGGACCGACGATCTGGTGAAGATCGCGGGAATCCATTGGATGCGGGTGGCACAGGACCGATATGTGTGGAGAGCACTGGCGAGGCCTATGTCTAGCAGTGGACGTCTATTGGCTGAAATGATGATGATGATGATGTAGGTAATATTTAACTATCAATAATAAAGGTATTGTCTTCTCATTTCAGCGCGCGTATTGGTAATTGCAATGAAATGCCTGTCAATTGACCTTCGCAACACTTAGTTAAGGGAACCAAAGCAATTAAATCATGGTGCAGGTTCCTCAATATGTTTTCCTTCACCGAGGTAGTGGTAGAATCACGCACACAGATTTGAACAATGCGTGGAAGGCGGTTTTTTATTCACTGAGCTACCATCGCTTAGGTAGTTATGTCTTTTATTAAAAGTTTAGGTTTTATATAAGTGTAAACACAAGTTCCAAGTTTATGTCTAAATCCTCCTTTTTTCTGTCTAAATCTAAATTTCGCATGGATATGGAACAGATGCGCAATAATGTAATGGTAGTCGCTGAAAACCAGCGTCGAGGTTGGTCTCTTGGATCAGCATCGACTTTTGCTGAGCGGCCGCCTGTTTGGCACATACAGGGATAATGTTGTCCTGCTTTTCGTTATTATTTATGTCCAGTCACTTACATGAGAAAACGATAATTATGGGTAAATTACAAATGTCCGGTTTGGGAATAGTCCTCTAGGTTTGGCATACTTACTTAGTCCACGATCTTTTACACTATAAATAGCTTTCCTTGCTTGTCTTTCTGAGAAATGCCTACGCTTTGATTTAATATAAAATCCCCATAAAACGTTTTGTGTCGGAAACAAAAGGAAGTTCCCGAATGCCCTTTACATAAAGAAAGCCTTTATAATGAATGAAAGAGCTGAAAGAGGTAAAACTGATGTAAAAAGGTGTTTAATCTGCAAGTGTCTGCAAATAGATAAATCATTTCAGGAGTTCTGTACCTAGGTTTAACTAATCCTCTTGATCTTCTAGTAGATATTTGTTTGTATACCTTTAATCATGTATCCTTCTGGTCATGACTTACGGTGCAGAGACGTGGACACTCACGGCTGGAGTAGTCCACTGGTTCAAAGTCGCTCAAAGAGCTATGCTCGGAATATCTCTGAAGGACCGCATCAGAAATGATGTAATCCGACAGAGAACCAGAGTCACCGACATAGCCCACCGAATTAGCAAACTGAAGTGGCAGTGGGCTGGTCATATTAGCCGTAGAACTGACTGCCGTTGGAGCCGTAAAGTCCTTGAGTGGAGACCGCGACTCGGTAAGCGTAGTGTAGGATGCCCTGCGACAAGATGGTATGATGACATTCGAAGGCTGGCTGGTGTGGGCTGGATGAGAGTGGCCGAAAATCGCAAGCAGTGGCGTGCATTAGGGGAGATCCTATGTCCAGCAGCGGACGAGTGTGGGTTGCTGATGATGATGATGATGATGAATCCTGTATCCTTATTTTTAACCGTGGCTTCTCAATTTATCCTCGACTGCATTATGTATGTACGTCAGAACTTGCACACTTTTCCAAAAAAGTCCAATAGTCATAGTCTTAACACCAGAAATAAACATAGGCTTGCCGTCCTAATTATAATTATATTAAAACGTCTGTACTAATTATATTAATAATAATTACCATTGAAGAATATCTGGAAAATAATATGTAATTACATATAAATAAAAATTATTTGAAACATATATTTTAATATAAATAACTACATATAATTTATCACAAGGCATTATATTACATTAACATTTAAACATTAAAATATAGATGATATTTAACAATAATTTTCAATAGTTTGTTAAATTAAATTAATGTTTTTCCTCCTCTCCATTATTGTTGTGCCCTATAGGGCCCATGGTGATCATATTTTTTTGTAACACCTTTTACACACTATGGAATGCAATAAATAATTGATTGAAAACAGTGGGAGCATCTCTTGCGCAAAGTATTAAGTAAAGAAAAAACAAATTAGAAATCTCAACATCATTTTTAAAGACCTATCCATATATACCCCACACGTATGAACTTGATAAAAAAAGTGAGAGTTTCAGTTCTAATCTAAGTATTTTTTTTTCCTATCTTAGTATAAAAATTGTAATTAACAAAATACATTCTGTTTACCAATTTTGAAAAGTGGTGTGACATACGGACGGACGGATGGTTTTTTTCCAAATGGCAAAAAACGGAACCCTATTTGATTCGTAATGTCTGTCCGTCTGTTCGTCATGTCTGTTTGTCTGTCCGTCCATACATCCGTCCATCCGTCCATCCGTACGGACGGACATCCGTCCATCCGTCCATCCGTACGGACGGACATCCGTCCATCCGGACGGACGGACGGACAGACAGACGGACAGACAAACAGATATGACGAACAGACGGACAGACAAACAGACATTACGATCAAATAGGGTTCCGTTTTTTGCCATTTGGCTACGGAACCCTAAAAGAAAGAAACGAGGCAGATCTTTACCAACCCACTCGAGTGCATAGCGACCTGACAAACCTAAATGAGTTATTATTAGCGAGCAACTTCTTAACTGCGCTCAACTTTAATTGGTCCGATGTTGTATATTTAGTAAACATTAATAAAAGTTATAGTGCGCTTGTTATAGTGGAATAAAGAACAGTGTAGTTAGGTACAAATTTAAATTAGCCCTTAGTTTCTATACCCAATATTTTTTTGTGTGTAGGAGCAGACGGATCGCCTTATGGTAAGCGATTGCCGCCGCTCATACACACCAGTGGAGTCACAAGTGCGCGGCCAACCTTTAAGGTGACGGGTAGGGCACACTAGCGACGCCAAGCGATTTTAATTGTTAGCTACTAAACCGGATCTATTTTAAACAATTTCGGGGTTACAACCTCTCGGCAAACACTTATACTATTTATTAAGTAACCATGCACAAATGCGGACTCAACATTTGTACGCGAAAAATTGATTCACGCTAAAAGTGGCCGCATTTGGCGGAAATCTTTTTTTTTTTTTTTTTTTTATTATGAACCAACATTTGTGCATTTAATTTATAAATAGTATATTTGTTTATCGAGAGGTTGTTACCCCCGAAAGTATTTAAAATAGAGCTAACAACGGTTTAGGAACTAACAATTAAAAACGAATTGTGTCGCTAGTTAGGCTACCCGTCGCCTAAAACCCCCCTTTCCCCCCTACTGGGCCTCCGGTACCCTCACTCACGCAGCACTGCTGCTTCACTCCGATTTCCTGTGAGGCCGTGGTATCACTCCGGTGGAGCCGACCCATTCCTGCCGAAGCATGGCTCTCCCACAGTCAAAGATTATGATGGTGCAGTTTTCTAATACTCAAACCGCACATAATAACTTAGCATTCCCTTATAATTATGTAAGATTACATAAAAATATTTGCTGTTCTTCTCACCAACAATTTGCATCCAAGAGCCCAAGCAAACCATTTTGTTTTCTTAGTTGATTATGGTCTTCTTTTCGTATAAAATGCCTTTTTTTTTCATTAACTCGATTAAGTCAGAAGTCGTTTAGTAGCCGCTCAGACCTTAACATTAAAATCTAAGTAACGTTTTAATTCCAAAGAAAACAGTATAACTATAATGTATCAATACGGGGATTAACACGACATTTATTATGTGAAACAACATTGTGTACTCACATATTTGACTCGACGTTTCAGCTACGTTACAGCAGCCGTGGTCACGAGCGGACTGAAACGTCGAGCCAACGCGAAAATCTAAAAAACAGTATCAGTTCCCATTTTTAACATCGGGTCATCAAACAGTTTTATCACATTCACTTAATCTATAGACATAAGGTCGGCTCTAGTCGATATCGAAGAGTTCGTTGACCTACGCGCTAGGCAATATCGTATCGTGTCTCTTTTTTATGTAATAGGTGGCAGACGAACAAACGGATCGCCTGATAGTAAGCAATTGCTATGTGTGCGTAGATTGTTTAGTACACGATGTATGCAGCCAGTATTCTGTGACACACTGTTAGAAGATCGAATACCAGGGTAATTTCACTTAAGTATTTTTTTCCTTAGTATGGCAAAAATAGTTTAGGGGTTCTCGTTAGATGGTGCTTGTAAAAAGCAGATGTAGCTTTAAAAAGCAATCAAGCAAATAGTTCGGCGTTATTTCGGTAGATGTCACTATGCATTTTTACATCGCGCTAGTAAAGCGTGTTTCCGAAACAATGACCTCAAGCCGCTTGTGCCAATCAGCAATTTTAAAAAGTATGGGAAAATTAATCCAGAGATCACAGATGCCAGAGCTCTAGAAAGTATTGGGAATTTGGTTATATAGCAAATAGAATGATTTCTGATATTTTATTAATCAACTCCCTGACTGATACTCTAAGGTGGCCATTCTACATAGCTGTTGAGTATTGATCTGTTTCCTCTAGATGGCGCCAGCACTGGTTAGCCGACTGATGTCCCTATATCAGTATATACAAGTTACTCTATTTTGAGTTCTAATCAAAATGAAATGGCTTACTGTTATTCGTTAGCGATTTTATTTTTCATTAGCTTTTATGAACTACTGGAAAACTTAATAACTTAGTTGGAGTTCGCTATTTGCTATATAAAGATAAGCTGAAGCGACGCTTTGCGATAAGTTTTACAAAGTAGAGAAATGTATTTTACCGTAACATCCGGCTACCAGAAAAGCATGTACAGAAACGGAAGCGCTTGCGCTTCGCAGAAGAATTCTGTATTGGAATATATCAGTTTAGTCATAATAAGGGCTTTTTAGTAAACGTTCAATAAACCTTTGTTAGCTAAAACGGTGTTATAGAAGCAGTTTTGACGTTTGAAACAAAAAAAATCATACAAAATGTTCGAATAAAGAATAAAAATTGTTTTAAACCGTTTTACTCGTAATACGGTAATTGGCCATTTTTTTTTTAAATTTTTGTATTCAAAAGACTTCTAAATAACGCCGTTGAAAGAACAACTTGATTCTCATTTAAACTACCTGAGATATCACAACTTTAAAATCACATTATTTTGGGTAACCCAAAACGCTCCATACAAATGGCTACTGAGATGTGACGTCACAAAGTAGTATTTTGTATGCAATTCATTTGAATATTGTATGGTAGCTATACCAAATGTTTCCTTTATGTCAATGGTTTTATTATAATAGTTGGTGCAAATTGTATGGGTTATTCAATGGTACAATTATTTTTTAAAATATTTAATTCTTTTAAAATGGACTTGCCCATGAATCTTTGAATGACCATAAAACCTGCTAGATATTATATTTTTAATTGAGATTTTTTGCTATTGGCACATATTTACCTATATTTTGATAAAATATTTATATTTTGTAAAATCTCGAGCTTAGTCTAATACCTTATTAACAAAGGTTTCATGAACGCTTATGCAACATAGGCCCTTACAGTATGGTCTTCCTCTTAATTTATTTAATTTATCTACAGTCATGTCATTTATGTGAGGTCTAAACATTTGTAGAGAGGCTCGACGTCATTACTCGATGACGTATACATTTACAAAAGAAAGTGGTTGAGAATCAACGGCTGGACCAGCAATCAATAATTAATTTGTGTGTCATCATTTCAGCCAATAGACGTCCACTGCTGGACATAGGCCTCCCCCAATGTTCTCCACACATATCGGTCCTGTGCCGCCCGCATCCAATGGATTCCCGCGATCTTCACCAGATCGTCGGTCCACGTTGTGGACGTGTGCCACGGCTGCGACTTCCTGTACGTGGCCTCCACTCGAGGACCTTTCCGCCCCAACGGTCGTCAGTTCTCCTCGCTATGTGCCCTGCCCATTGCCACTTGAGGCATGCAATCCTACACGCGATATAATATGTGCCACTAACTATGTCACCAAGGAAATTGAGGTTTATAATATGCTTATTATCTTGTTTCTAGTACAGCTTTTAGAAACGGCCAGTCGTGGCCACAAGTAGTGAGATCCTGTTAAACCGGGCTTACAACCGCTGTTTCTCTGAATAGTTTCGCAAAATGTCTCAGAATGCACTCACTATTGTCCTCTCGGACATTATTCTCCTCCTATAGGAAACGGAGACACATAGTTGAGTAACTGAAATGGTATGACATTGTAAAGTGTTATGAAAAAATACGAGTATGTAGTAACATTGGTATGGTAATAGTTTTGGATCGCGCTTTGTAATAAAGACAGTCCAGTGTTTTTTTATTAATTATACAATATTATATTATTATACTTAAACTGTACGCGACTCGGTAAGCGTAGTGTAGGACGCCCTGCGACAAGATGGGATGATGACATTCGAAGGCTGGCTGGTGTGGGCTGGATGAGAGTGGCCGAAAATCGGGAGCAGTGGCGTGGATTAGGGGAGACCTATGTCCAGCAGTGGACGAGTGTGGGTTGCTGATGATGATACTTAAACTATTTATTTTTATTTTATATTTTCTGCAATCGTGCACTGTGTTGTGTTTCGCTGCGTGAGTGAGGGTACCGGAGGCCCGATTCGGGGGATAGGGGGGGACGCCAGATGCCTAATCAAGACTTTAAAATTAGAAAGAATATTAATATAATAATTTTTACCGTGGGAGAGCCACGCTTCGGCATAAATGGGGCAGCTCGACCCGAGTGATACCACGGCTTCATAAAAAACCGGCGTGAAGAAGCATTATGCTGTGTTTCGCTGTATACTGGTGTTGCGGGTGTCCATGGGCAGCGGAATTGCTTACCATCAGGTGATCCGTCTGCTCGTCTGCCACCTCTCATATAAAAAAAAACCATCATAATCCGATGGGACACTACTTTGACACGACCGGAGAGGGATCGGGCGCAGGACCAACAGCTTAACGTAATTTTCGAGGCACGGGCGGGAGTACAGTACCGCCAACTTTCAGACTCCAAGCAGCCACTGAGTTATTGCTTACCGAAAACTTAGTTTCAAATTTTTGTTCCGACCCGGGGATCGAACCCGGGACCTCTTGCGCAGCCGTCGCTTTAAGGTGCGACCCACTAACCACTGCGCCGCCGAGCAGTCCAATCCAAAATTAGGAAAGTGTGGTAATTACTATTAAGTGACTGCCGTCTGACCTTCGCAATCCCTTAGACTGGGCAACCAGACCAACTGAATCACGTTACACGTTTAGAATAAATTCCTCAAAAATATTGTAGGTATTCACTATTTTGAGAAACTATCCGAGACGTGTAGGTGTGCCGTGTGGTCCCCGGCAGAGTAGAATAGGCCACCCTCACTCTTACCGAGGTGTCGTAAAAGGCGACTAAGGTAAAGCTGCTGGCATGATCATCAGCACCCGGAGAAGGAAAACTCTGCATTTATATCAAAACCCTCGCCAACCCGTCTGCCAAGCGTGGTGAGTATGGCAATTACCCCTCATGTGATTAAGGGAGGCCCGTGCCCCAGCAGTGGGGACTTCACCTTAAGATATTGAATGGACTATAAAAGATAACCCAAGCGCAATGGCGTCTTACACCCACTCCATTCAGAGATTTGCATCACATTATCCGGTGCAACAATCCTAGGACTGTACAGTACACTTACTTACAATTTATTCATGAACAATTTAACATTGTTGCGTAGAGATGTACCAACTATCGATGTTTTGCTATCGGTGCCTTGAAAATTCGTAAAAATGTGGGAAGTTATTTTATTGAACGAAAGAAGAAACACTTAAGAAAATTAAAACAATAACTGAATGTCTAATTAATAAAAGGGCACAAGACCTCTATATTTAAAAAATAAAAATTTTACAGGAGACAGAAAAAACTAAGTATTTGTTTAATTAAAGGAATGGAAATTTAAAATGATATAATTATTTTATGTTTCTTAATTAGGTAACAAGGTATTTCAACACAAAAGCTTTTTATGTTATTAGGTGTTGCCATGTGATTAACAATATAAAATATTTTTGGTTCAAAAATGTGACATGTGCCCTTTTAGTAATTAGACATTCAACTGAGACCTAAAGTTAAGCTAAAAAAATTACAAAAAACTCTTTTGTTGTTTTTTGTATAGCACCCACTGTGGTATTATTTTTAAATAAAATAAAAGATAAGGAATCGAATCAGACCTGATGCATCAAAATCGCCTGAGTATTTTAGACAGAACCTTAGAACATATGTTGTGAAATATTTATTTATTTACATACATGCATATTTACATACGAGTACTTACATACATTGAGTGCTAAAATCATAACCCTTCCTTTTTGGCTTTACCGTAATCGGGTAAAAAATAAGTAAAAAAGTGAAAACAATATAGGTCCCTGTGGTAATGTCCCCTAAATGCTGGCAGCAAATGGCTGAATCGCCATAGAAATTCGCTGGGCAAAGTAGCTGCCAGCGATTGGCTCTCTCGTGAATTCGACTAAACGATTAGCTAAAAATTTTAGTAATAATAAGGTATCAATATAGCGTAGCACAAAGCAACTGCAACAATGGTAGCACAGTGGATATAGAGTTCCCTCCACCAGCCCATGGTCCTTCCTACCGTCTCGGCATACGGACCGAATCTTGGGAGACGCTCACCAGGTACGTGCTAAGGGCTCTCTTTCTCCCGGTGCGTTTCTTCACTCCCTACAAAGTCTGTGTCTGTGTCCCATCTCAATGTCACTTCTCCCCAAATGGGGCGTGAATGCACAGTGGATAAGAAAGCGCCTTCCATACGTCGTTTGTGGTTCGAATCCATGCACCTCTGGATTTTTCAAATCTATATGCACATTTCTACTATGAGGCCGGCGGTTAGGGACATCATGATGAAACCTGCACGTTTCGGATAGTTTTTGAAACGTGTAACCATGATTCAGTTCACCTGATTCTATTATTAAAGGGTTGTGAAAGAAATCGCTTCATCTTAATTTCCAGACTCCCCAAATTCTAAAAATAAAGTATCGATATTCGGATCTAGTCCCGTTTCTACAGGACTCCCACCATCTGCAGAGATTAAGCGATATTATATCAGCACGAACAAGATATTCAACGTCAGAGTTGCAAATGTTTTGTTTTGATTCTGTTTTACAGTAGCTTTTTGTTCAGCGATTGTTATTCTTGTTAATGAATAATGAACTTAATTGCTTTTTGGGTGATCCTTTTTCTCATTATTTGAATACAACTCAAATTACCTATTTAGCGAGGGTGGGTACATTTAGACTTTGATATATCTACTAATTTATTATTTGGCTTTTCAAAGATAGAATAGATTAGTATACTTCTATTTGTCTTTAATTATTCCTATTTTAATGAATTAATAATTCATTACATCACATACATTGATCTGACTCCGAGATATGTGTCTCGAGTACCTGTGTTACGGATATCAGAACCAAAAGCGTAATTTTAAATATAAATATTTTATACTTTTCTTTAGTAAATATATACTTATAACACGCAGAAAACATCCAGACCAATACAAACAGACATGTTCATGCACACAAATATTTGTACTGCGCGGGGATCGAAGCCGCAATCCTTGCACCTAAGGCAGCGTTCACTACCACTGATGCAAACGGAACGACAAACATCTAATATTTAATCGAAAACGAAGCATAGTTAACTTCGTGATTGCTGCGATAGTCAAAGTTTTGGAATAGTATCCATTGATCGATCAAAGCTTTGATTTGTTAAACTACTTCGCACTGCCTTCCCTTATTACGAATACGATATTTCTTTCCTCTACCCAAAGGTTGTCTGGAAGAAATCGCTACAAGCGATAAGACCGCCTTATTGTACTGTCTGTTACTGTTGTATCATGCTTGTATTTTATTTTTGTGCAATAAAAAATATCGATCTATCTATCTATCTATCTAAAATTGATCGATTTGTTGTTGTGGTAGCATTCTTACAAATGATTACAAATTGTGTATTTTGTCTTACCAAAGCTAGGGATGACACATTAAGGCACAGATTAAAGTCTTTGAGTAAGGCAGATTTCACGGCTTTGAACTTCCACCTTTGATGTAATATGTGGCAGACGAGAAGCCGCCCATGAACACCCGCACCGATAAAAAACCCACGAATGCGCTGACAACCTTTAAACGAGTTTAGAGGTGATGGCCTCCGGTACTCACTCCGGAACTTCTTCCGGTTAATTTCCTGTGAGGCAGTGGTATCATTCCGGTCGAACCGGTTCAGTCATGCCGAAGTGTATCTCTCACACAAACAAAAAGCTAGCAACCCTGGTGCTGGAATAATTCAACACCGCCCTATTTCTTACCTTAAATATGTAACGCACCGCTACCTAATAGAAAAACCAACTTGCTTCTTACGGCCCAGTAAAATGTTACGGCATCCCTTCAGAGCATTAGGCCAGCCCGCAAACAGGCCTAATGGGCCATGTCATTGGGAACTAGAGTAGTTTGAGTACTTCGAGTACTATTTGGAGGCCTTAACTGCAGTTTGGCAGAATGTTGATTCTTATTTAACTTGTTGGAAGTTGAGGAAAGCTTTTTTGTTGCTTGAGATTTGTTTTCACCGTTAAATTTAAATTTTGTGAAACCCTCAGAAAATTTATCTTTCTATGGAATGGGTGCACTTTGGGTAATGACCCTTTTTTGTATGCAAGAGGTTGTGAGTTCGATTCCGCCCGGGATCATTCATGTGATGACGTCAAAACTTTTAACTATGGACTTGAAGGCTTGCTTTCATTTTAAGACTCGAGCTCTTTTGAAGGTTCGAGTTGTTTTGAAGGCTCGAGCTCTTTTAAAGCCTCAAAATATGGCTCGAGACCTCGCAGCTCGGCTAAGCTCGGGGCACCGAGCCTACTGAGCTCACCGAGCCTTGCCATTCCACCTTGAGGCCTCAAAAATAGGACTTGAAGCCTCGAGTTTTGTTCAACCAATTTTTCACAAACTTTAGATGAAACGCGTTTGGTTTAATATTGATTGAGGAAATTTAAAATATTGTGGTGAGAATAGGCCACCCTCACTCTTACCGAGGTGTCGTAAAAGGCGACTAAGGTAAAGCTGCTGGCATGATCATCAGCACCCAGAGAAGGAAAACTCTGCATTTATATAAAAACCCTCGCCAACTAACTCTATTGTATAAGTGGCTGTCTGTACATAACTACTTCGGTATTTGTGGAAATATACTGCCTTCGTAATAGTAGGTATTAATAAATTAGCCTCCTATTGAAACCATGATACAAGATAACACAATATTCACTAATTTATGTAGATGGACGTATTATTTATTCATCTGACGATTCTATATACTACTAATGTATAATATGGACTAAAAGTTGCCAGAATATGTACTTAGTTGAACCCACTACACATGGGCTGGTAGAAATTACAATAACCGTTCAGAGCCACGTTTCGATTTTAATAGGACGGTTCCATCTGAGTGATCGACGAGGGAATGATGGTACCGGAAGGCCCAAGGGAAGGTGAGTTCAAAAAGATATGAAATTTGAGCGAA
Source organism: Marasmia exigua (assembly GCA_019059595.1). Classification (NCBI taxonomy): domain Eukaryota; kingdom Metazoa; phylum Arthropoda; class Insecta; order Lepidoptera; family Crambidae; genus Marasmia; species Marasmia exigua. The sequence continues at coordinate 30,450 of JADPWL010003183.1, read as the reverse complement.
TTCATTTATGAATGAGCAGGATGAGCAGGGATCGTTGGACGAGGCGGGTCGTTGAGTGGAGACCGTGGGAACACACCAGACCGCGTGACCGCCTATCGAGCGATGGACTGACGACATCAAGGAACACGCGGCCTTAAAATGAATGACCAAGGCGTCTAACTGCTACGCATGTAATCAGATTGGAGAGGCCTATATTCAAAAGTGGATCACATGATGGAATGCGATTCGACCAATCCTAATCCTATACTAAATCGAAGGTAGCGCTGTCATTCTATACAAAGCTGACGTTCTACCATCGATTTATTCTTATGATTGGTTCAACCAATTCAAACAAGCCCAAGGCCCAAGCCTTAAGGGGTAGGTAGCCATAACTAGCGACACCAATCGATTTAATTTGTTAGCTACTAAACCAGTTTTGTTTAAACAGTTTCGGGGTTACAACCTCTCGGCAAACACTTATACTATTTATTAAATAATCATGCACACATGTTGGGTCCATTTTTCGCATACGCGTTGGACCCAACAACAATTGTTAAGTCCAACGCATGGTTATTTGATTAATAGTATAAGTGTTTGCCGAGAGGTTGTAACCCCGAATTTGTTTAAAATACATCCAGTTCAGTAGCTAAAAATTAAAATCGATTGGCGTAGCTAGTGTGCCCTACCCGTCACCTTAAAGAAATAAATAAACAGAGGTAAACTTTAAAGACAACGTCTTGTTTATATAAGTTGAAAAGCAAAAACTATAGCGCGATGCAATCGACGCCCATCGCCATCTATTGGTGTACAATTTGAAACTAACATCCCGAAACGAAGTCAGGGCGGACTAATATATAAATAACAATACACTGTGAAAAGTTTCAAATCCAAGATGGCGGGCGGCCATCTTGGATTTGAACTTCTCACAAAATGTTGCAATAATAAATTATAGGAGGGAGGGGAGCCTATTTAAAGCTTGAACTGATTTCTCATCATCATCATCATTTCACCGCTGGATGTAGGCTTCCCCCAATGTTCTCCACACAGATCGGTTCTGTGCCGCCCGGATCTAATGGATTCCCGCAACCTTCACCAGATCGTCGGTCCACCTTGTAGGGGTCTGCCACGCCTGCGACTTCCTGTACGTGGCCTCCACTCGAGTTCTCCTCTCTATGTGCCCTACCCATTGCCACTTGAGACATTGCAACTGATTTCTACTTAAGTAAAGTAAAAATAAGAAAGTCTCTTTAAAAAGCGAAAAATAATCGTCAGGGGTTAAAAGCACATTGTTAATTCAATTCCCTCAAACAATGTGTGTCCCCTCTAAGAGTTTCTCAAGGAGCTTAGGGTTACACCGCCAAGTGATAGTTTAATCCTGTTTAATATGCTGGGTCTGGATTACCGTCCCTCCACACATATAAGCTTGTATGGAACGGCTGTAAATATTTGGGGACGTGTGGGAATTGCGGGGTTCACGCGTAGTCCTCAGCAACGGGGCGCTACGAAAAGATGAATAGATTCAATACAGAATTTCGGAAGACGCTCACCATGAGTGAGTACTGATGGTGAGCGTCTTCCGAAATTCTGTCGGCTGGTGGCGGCAAGTAGTGTTGCCGAATAAAATGTTTTTGTTTTGTATAATCTTTAGCAGCCCAATTCTTTTTAAATAATCCGTGAATAACAGTGTTGGTTGCGCATTTACCCATACACTAAATAATGATTTTTTACGAGCATATAATGTGTAACTGTTTGTTATTCCTAATAAATAAAATAAAATAAAACATACTGTGTCACTATAAAAAAACAATTTGTAGCTTCTTATAACCTTATAGTAGTATATTTTATATAATTTGTGTAGGTTATATTGTATTATAGTAAGGTAACATTCGTATATATTAGTGTATGATAACGTGTTTATTTATTATCTAGATATATGTAATTATACTACAAATTTACTTAATCAATGTTCAAAATCAAAAGGATTGCACCACCCTCTCCTCTTCTATCTAATGACCTTTACCTGAAGGTTGTCTGGTAGAGATCGCTTCCAGCGATAAGACCGCCTAAATTATCTCTGTATACGTAGCTTTTAAGTTTTGTATGTTGTGCAAAAAAGAGTATCTATCTATCTTCTTGGCAAACTTTTTTTTACAGTGACACAGTATATTGGCTCTCCTCAGCCTGATGGTAAGCAAGAGAAGAGCCCAAGTTGTAATTACAATGAAAACTTGCAAATTATTCCTCTATATTTATTAAACCACTAATTTACTGCTCGTGTGATATCTACAGTAACTCTTTTATATTTTACTATTAAAACCTTGAGTCTTAGGCCGGTTCGACCGGAGTGATACCACGGCCTCACAGGAAACTGGCGTGAAGCAGCACTGTGCTGTGTTTCGCTGCGTGAGTGAGGGTACCAGAGGCCTAATCCTGGGGAAGGGGGTTTAAAGGTTGGCAGCGCAATTGTGACTGCACTGGTATGTCGGGTGACTATGGGCGACGATAATCGCTTACCGTCAGGTGATCCGTCTGCTCGTCTGCCACCTATCACATAAAAAAATAGTTACTTATAATACGTAATAACACCCAGACCTATACAAACGGACATGTTCATGCACACAAATATTTGTTGTGTGCGGGGATCGAATCCGCAAACCTTGCACCAGAGGCAGCGTTCACTACCACTGATCCAAACGGGTCATCAAACAACAGCAATAAAAAATAAATCAAAAAAAATACCTATAACAAAATAAAATATTTATTTCAAATAACTTATGTCTAATACATCCGAAATGAGGTGATCCGGCAGAGAACCAAAGTCATCGACATTGCTCACCGGATTAGCAAGCTTAAGTGGGCTGGCCATATTAGCCGCAGAACCGACAACCGATGGGGTAAACGAGTTCTAGATGGAGACCGCGTCTTGGCAAACGAAATGTAGGGCGCCCTCTGGCTAGGTGGGGGGACGATCTGCGCAGGATGGCTGGCAAGAGCTGGATGCGAGAAGCCATGGATAGATCACAGTGGTGAACAATTGGATAGGCCTACGTCCAGCAGTGGACTGCGATAGGCTGAAAATGATGTCTAATTCAACTTATGATCAATAAATCTTATATAATAGTACACATATTTAACATTTTGCCTGAACTAGGGTGACCTGTGTTTCAGGCTAAAAATAGGTCTTAGAAACTTTAATCATATAAGCAATAAATTATAACTTAAACATAATTTTACTCTACGCTAACAATTAAAATTAGGTGATAGTTATTTAGGGACAATGAGTAATTTCTCTGTATCATCGTAGGACAACTTCAGGAGCACCTCCTGAAGGTGTTTTTAGCGCAGGTATAGGTCAGTGGATATATGGTGTCTATGGCGTTAAGTCTATTACAGAGAAGTGGGCCCAAGAACACGTAAAAACGGCAAGAAAAAGCACGCTACATTAGAGGATTATGAGGCAATGACAGTTATTTGCAACTAGCTAAATTTATAGTTTTTTTTTATGTAATAGGTAGGCAGACGAACAGACGGATCATCTGATGGTAAGCAATTGCCGCCGCCCATGGACACCCGCGACACCACTGGAGTCACAAGTGCGCTGCTAACCTTTACCCCCCCTATCCCCCGGATTGGGCCTCCGGTATCCTCACTCGCGTAGCGAAACACAGCACAGTGCTGCTTCACGGTGTTTTTCTGTGAGGCCGTGGTATTACTCCGGTCGAGCCACATTCATGCCGAATCTTGGCTCTCCCACGGTAAAGTTATGAGAAATAAGAAATACAGGGCCGTACTTGAATAACATTGTGATTATAAGCAAATATTTTGCCAAAATTTAATCAGAACAGCCTGTGTGGACCTGTCTATGACGGGCGATAATGAAATTCCTCCGTGTTGGAGATAACGGGTACAGAATTTATGAGCGATGGTAGCTCAGTGGATAAGAACGTGCCTTCCTTACTTGAGGACGTGGTTCCAATCCGAGCTCTTTCGAGCTTTTTTTATAGATATCATTTCAGCCAATAGATAAATTGATAAGGTGGACCGACAATCTTTAAACCCCCCTTCCCCCCACAATAGATCATCTACTGGTTGCTGTGGCTATGAGACGCAGGGCTCACCCCATTTCTATCAAAAAAAAAATTAATAAATAGATATTCTGAGTAAGCACTAGCAGATATTCAGTTCAACGTACTTTCTTTTTTTCTTTTCTTCTCTCTCATTTGTTTCTTTTGTAAATGTATGTGTTTAATTGCAATTTGACAGTGAAGCTACACTGCACATTAAGCTTGATATACGATGCAATTGCGTATTTCTTATCGCACCCTACTTTGCTCTCATGCCTAGACGTGGATTGATGTGTTACTATAAAGTGTATAATAAGCTTATCCTTAAGTTTCTCATGTATTACATTTGTCATTTGTTGTTGATAGTATCGATACTATCGGTTAAATCGATTTTCATTTTTGGTCGATATAATTGATTATAATAGTGTGTCGTTAAGTTAGTTACAACACTTTTATATGACAGCGAGACTTGGCCTGTACTTGAGCGACACAAGCAAGAGTTGCATGTCACGGAGATGAACATGCTGCGGTGGAGGTGTGCAGTTACGCGAAAAGACCGCGTGAGAAACTCACACATACGTGGGAGCCTTCATATCCGTGACATAGCAGACCAACTACTGGAGAGCCGCCTACGTTGGTACGGTCATGTCCACGAAAACCGGACAGCTACGTGGAAAACAAATGTGTGGCCATGCCACCACAGCCGAGTGCCGGCTGAAGGGGTAGACCTAAAAAGGTGTGGCTTGACATCGTAAGGGATGACATGCGTGCTAATAAACTGATCACTACGGATGCACAAGAGTGTGCGAAGTGGAGGATTCTAAGTAGGAAAGCGGACCCCGGGCTCCGAAGCGACAGCTTGGGACGCAACCGGGATAAAACGCTAAGATGATGATGAGTGTAATATAAGAGAGTTACTGTAGATATCACTCGATCTGTAAATTAGCGGTTCAATCAATCTGGAGGAATAAGTTGCAAGTTTGCTCAGAAGTAACAAATTGTTTTTTTTTTATTTTGCCTCAGTCTGATGGTAGGTAAAAGGCGAGCTCATGCTGCAATTACAACGAACGCGATGTCAAGGCATCACTTCCGTTGACACAGCCATGATGCCTAGGAATCCTATATAAGTCAGTCATAAGTAAATAACACACTTGAAAATTTCATCTCGTGTTCAGATGGGACTCGAACCCACACCTTCCACAATCCGGGTGAATTTTCTAACAATTAGACAACTGAACGAGTCACTAAGCCGACGAAATTTGTAAGTGCTTGATTCGACATGAGCTGTCGATAAGTCATAGATTGTTTTTCACAAATGGAAAAGGGAAAATATGTCGTAAAAAAATATTGCATGGCAAACCAAAGGCCCCCAGAGACCAATTGTTTGACATAATACAAATACAATAAAAATAACAACATGTGCGGATATATTGACAAGAAACGTATCGAAATAAACAAATAAATAAAATAAGAAAAAATTCTCAACTTTTATCATGAGCATTTTCCTCATTAGGTCAATGACCCGGCACGCGTCAAATCTTTCCATCAAAAACACCATTGTATGACAAATGTGCAGCTGGAGTAAACGGGATAGGTGAAAGTGAGAGAGAGGCAAGCAAGACAAAGGCTGTAGTTGATCACGACACTAACAACTTCGTCAGCGAAGCAAACAAGGACAGGAGTAGATTGGAGAGGGCGATGTGTGTGTTTTTTTTTTGCGTGGATTGAAAATTTTTTTATGGGATAGTGATAGGTAGTGATCTGACTGTAATTTTTATGTAGCAGACTTAGATTTGCCGTGTGGTCCCCGGCAGAGTAGAATAGGCCACCCTCACTCTTACCAAGGTGTCGTAAAAGGCGACTAAGATAAAGCTGCTGGCATGATCATCAGCACCCAGAGAAGGAAAACTCTGCATTTATATCAAAACCCTCGCCAACCCGTCTGCCAAGGGTGGTGAGTATGGCAATTACCCCTCATGTGATTGAGGGAGGCCCGTGCCCCAGCAGTGGGGACTTAAATGGGCTGATGATGATGATGATGATGATGAGACTTAGATTTTAACAAAATGATTTAATATAAGGTAGCAGATGAACAAACAGATCACCTGACGGTAAGCAATCACAGTCACTAAAAATTGGTGGTAACTGAGTTTTTTTTAGGTAGATTTAAGTTCCGTAACAATGAAACGCATTTTTAGTGAGATTACAGTTTTATTCGAAGTAATTAATCAACAAATACAATATACACAAGAATTTCATAGGAAAAGATCTAACAACTAGAGTGAGTGACGTTACTAGAGTTGTCCGTATATCGCTTATTGATGTAGTCGATCGATTTTTATTTTAAGCTAACAGTATAACATGTTTCACTGATTTTCACCTACCTGGCCCTTTCCCCAATAAACGTTGTCATTAATTAGACAGAGCTTAATAGTTTGGAATTGCCCCTCGCCTCTAACATGGGGACAAACAATTCTTTACCCATAAATTAGAGGATATTGGCACCGGGTGTGGCTCGTGTGGGATTAAAACTTGTCTTGACTTTACAGTTTTAATTATTGTGTATCTCAATACATTTTTTATTGTATTATGTTTGTACGCAAGAACTTGCACCTTTGGGAAAATGATTTTGAATTGGTGGTGCGTTATATCTTCGTTTATCAGTCTATTAAAATGCGTTTGTTTTATTCAATAGTGGAAATGGGGATTTCAATCATTAGCTCGGCAGTGAGGGATATCATCGCGAGGAAAAGGCCGGTAACACATAAGCGATCTCTAGATTAGCGTTGTTTGTCCGTCTCTAGCATAAAAAAAACTAACACGTCTCGGATAGTTTTTCAAAATAGTGGTGGGCAGTCTTCAACTGTGCGTTTCTCAAGAAACTTTCTGCCTCGTACGACAAAACTATGGAATGAACTATCGCCTGCGGTATTTCCGGACAGATACGACCTGCAAACCTTCAAGAAAAGAGCTCATTCCTTTTTAAAAGGTCGGCAGCGCACTTGGGACTCCTCTGGTGTTGCAGGTAATCATGGGTGGCGGTAATCACTAACCATCAGGTGATCCGTCTGTTCGTCTGCCCCCTATCCCATAAAAAAAAAATATCTACAATAATATACGATATAATTATTCTGAACGTGTAACTGTGATCCAGTTGATCTGGTTCCCCTCTCTAAGGGTTGCGAAGGTCAGACGGCATTCGTTTCTTTGGTACCAGACTTCCTGAATTTAAAATCATGGTCCAAGCGCATCCCGGTCTCCACAGCCGAAGCGAAAGCTTTTTACTAAGATGAGGAGGAATAGAAATGGGGCCTTATGCCTTGTTCTTAGGAATTTTACACCTCTTTAATATACTCGTAGGTAGTACTAGTGGCCCTTTTTTCCCAAGGGAAACCATCATGGCCGTCACCTTGCTACATGTAGGGAACAATGTGGTGTATGGGACACTAGTTCAAAATCCCTTGGGGTGTCCATCTCCGCGCAATCGCCGGCGAAAATCCCGCAGCCGGGACTAGATCGTACCGCTAATCACGCCGCTTCGCCATGCAGCCTTTCATCGCGTATGACCTACAACAATACCTGGTAACGTCATCCCCCGCGGAATCTTATGCTGAGCAAGCCAAACTATCTAATGGCCTCTTACGACAGGCCGGGAACACCTTAGCAGTATTCGTAATGTTCTTAGTCACAGGGCACTGGCACTAGTGGCCTGCCCTAACTTTATTTCGGGACACAGCTACCGTAGCTTAAATTAAAAAGCGTGTAGTATTTGGGCGCAATTCTTAGAAATTACGCGGCTTCAAATTATATGGACGTCAAGTGTTGCCCATCGATAGTCAACTAACGGTAATCTATCGATAGTTGTCATCAATTGTTAAATAAATAAATAAAAATGATTAATGAGATAATTTATATTTAAAACCAAATTATGAGCAAATACATTATAATTTATAAGTACAAAAAGATAATTATTTGCCTGAACTAGGATCCTCTGAAATAGTATTGATAGACTATTGATAGTATCCGTAGTTCAGAATCAGGTGATATTATCGATAGTACGGTTGGTGGAATACAAAAATAAATATTGAATCGATTGCCTTAGATAACTTACCTACCAATTTACAATTAAATAAAAATTAAAGTAAATTTAATAAGGTATTTATTTATTAAAACATCATCTATAAATTGTTAAGGATACCTGAATTAATGACAGAAATTATGACAATGATTTTTGCAATGATAATAATAATAATGTGAACCATAAGATCTTAGTTTATCAGTAGACATCAACTCAGACATCATCATCAGAAATTAGATGAACCTTTTCTAAAAGGGATATTAAGTCATATTTACGTAATCAGAATAAATTTAGGAAAAACAAAGTAACGCTATTTATCGATACATACAATAGTTTTATGAGTTCTAACAACACTATTTAATAATCCTATCGGTAGGGTTGTCGTTATCAATGGAAACTATCGATAGTTGTTCCATCGATAGTTTGTCAACACTATTTCAGATAAGACTGCGCTCTTATTCCCTTAACTACCCAAAATAGTCCTATCAATAGGGTTGACATTTTCAATGGAGACAATCGTTAGTTGTTCCATCGATAGTTTGTCAACACTATTTCAGACAAGACTTATCCCCTTAAACTACCCAAACTATAGTCTCTAATTTTAGTAACTCATTTCCTCTTTATTAAAATTCTACAATATCGTCCATTTATTATCATCGCTCCAGCTTTCAAACAACCCAGAGGATGTTTCAAAAGTTCTGTCAGTTTGTTGTTCGTTGTGTTAGATTGTTGTTTTGTTTTTGTGATGTCAACACCATTTTAGAACTATTACAATATTGTTTCGTTTGTGACGTTTTGTTACATGTTAACAATGCTGAAGGAAGTTTAAGTGACTTTTGAGTGTTGAGATTATTTATGACTTACCCTTATTTGAGACGTGGCAAGGCGTATCATATTTCTACCACTGTTTGATAAAAAGGTAAATGCGTTTAAAGGTACAACGCAAAAAAGGCATTAACCAGAATTAACCATAGATTTAGAATGAATAACAAAACGCTCAAAACGTCAACTATCATTTTGACATATTTGAAATACAATGTCCAGTCAGTTTTGTAACGATTTATTAACAGACGTTGTACCTAAGCTGAAAAAGGGATTCGGCGGGTGGGGCTAAAACAAGCCGCATGGGCTGATGCAATTCAAAGGTTTTAAATTAGTGTCTAGTGGTTTTTAGTGTTCAAATTTGGTGTTTATTAGTGCAGTGAAGTGCCGCAAAGTGTTCCTAATAATAAGAATCGTTGGATTGTATCGTTTTTAACACTGCTATTGTGTGTTGATTGAGTTTTCTCGTGACAACTTGCTTGGACCAAATAGAGTCTTAAAACCTGCGATTGTTTTTAGAGTGATATCCGCTGAATCCGTAGGTCGATAAAACGTAAAACTATTTCGACGACTTCGACTGTTGACTACCTACTTATTCTCAATAAGTTTACTTGACATTAGCGAATTATCTTCGGGTAGAGCCATAATAAAAAAAAATTCTAGCACCAATTGCCACAAGTCTTGAGCTCGAGTATAACGGTCACTTCCCTATATACGTGTGTAACTCTTAACTCAAACGACTCAGTGATCTGACTCAGCCAAACGATACACTGCTCCGAATCTCTAATGTTGGCTCCGAATGTATCATTCAACTCAAATGGATCTTGAGTCCGAGAGAACCGAATGATCCGATGAGACGAATTATCCGAATGAGCTGAATGATCCTACTGAGCCGAATGATTCGAATGAGCGGAATGATCCGATGAACCGAATGAGCTAAATGATCCGAGTGAGCCGAATGAATGAGCGGAATGAATTACAGATCTATCTGAGAGCCGATGTTCCAAATGAAATGTCCTTTGCCTGAGGGTTGTCTGGTAGAAATCGCTTCTAGCGATAAGATCGCCGAAATTGTACAGTTAAGTTTCTGTATTGCCTGGGTTTTTGTAAGTTGTGTTTTTTTTGTGCAATAAAGTATATCTATCTATATATGAAGCGTTTCACTGTTCCGCATCTGGGCACTGATCCAGATGCAAATGTTCAAATCTTTTGAAAGATATGTTTTTGCCAGGTCTTCCCTATAAACCTACATTGTTCATGCCCGGAGTCGAACAACGATCCCCCGCTCATGATCTAATATACTGCTAAAGTTAATTTAAAACGAACTTCAAACAAAATTGTAAACAAAACATACAAAAAAGCAAACTGAGAAAACATGGCGAGAAACAAATTGACTGAAGCAGCTTTCAGTTTTCGCAACTTTAAACTTTTCCGCAGTTTTACGAAATCAAAACAAGTTAGTCCAACTAAAGGGAATCGTAAATGCGAATCACCCTGTATACGCCCACGAGAGGTAGGTAAGGTTTCTTTCAGCAGTAGATAATTATGACTACGTCTGTGAAATTTCTGCGAAACCTACGGAACAGTGAAGGGGAAGGAATCGAAGATAATAAGTTTTTTTTTTATACGAATGCCTGAAAAAATAAATAGGATTGGATCTGTAGCAAAGTATCAGCCTATAAACTGTCCCACTGGAGGGCAAAGGCCTCCACCATTGAAGTCAAGTTATCGCTACTATGATGGGATCAGGGTTAATCACCACGCTTGCCAAATGCGGATAATTTTATACTTGGAAATGTGATCATACTTATAGCTTTGTGTTTACATGACTACTAAGAAAACGTATGCATAATTTTGACGCAATTTTATGGATGATTGATTTCAAATACAACACGACATACCTAAGTAATTATTTTAGAAATATTCATCATCATCATCATCATCAGCCTATCGCAGTCCACTGCTGGAGGTAGGCCTCTCCAATTGATCGCCACTGTGATCTATCAATGGCATCCAGCTCTTCCCAGCCATCCTGCGCAGATCGTCCCCCCACCTAGCCAGAGGGCGCCCAACATTACATTTGCCAAGACGCGGTCTCCACTCTAGAACTCGTTTACCCCATCGGTTGTCGGTTCTGCGGCTAATATGGCCAGCCCACTGCCACTTAAGCTTGCTAATCCGGTGAGCAATGTCGATGACTTTGGTTCTCTGCCGGATCACCTTGTTCCGGCAATATTACATATATTCCATATTTTTGAAAATCTATCACTCTATATATCAATCATATATATATCTATATATGTCACCGGAAAATAATAGGATCCGTAAGTTTATCAATTTACTAGGAAGTTTATAAACTGTCGTAGGATTCTAAACGGGAGATAAATTATTGTACTATTTTACGTCCACACTTTCGTACATTGATAAAGTTACTGATCTCACTCGTAAAATAATAAGTGAGCATTATCCAAACGCTATGGGCGAACTGATTGGTATTGCCACTATGCGTATTTAAAAGAGTTTCTGTGATTGGTCGAACCATGTAAAATTTTACGAATAGATATCCGGTAATTTATAAATTTACAGTGTGACGTCGGAAATTGATAAATTTACAAAAGTGTGGACGTAAAATAAAACAATTTATCTCCCATTTAGAATCCTAAGAAAATTTATAAAATTCCTGGTAAATTGATAAACTTACGGATCTTGTTATTTTCCGGTGACATATACACGTGACAAACATAGTGTGATGTTAAAAAACCGAAGAGTGAAGGCTCCTGGCATAGGCATTCTTTCATAATATAAATCGCGATTAAATGTTATTACCGTACTAAAGCTCGTGTCATCTTGTTCCAACACGCAATGTTGACTGACCGGGTGGCGCAATTAGTAGTGACCCTGCTTCTTGCGCCAAAGGTCGTTGGTTCGATCCCCACCCTGGATAAACATTCGTGCGATGAACACTTGTGTTTGTTCAGTGTCTGGGTGTAATATGTATTTAAGTATATATTTGTGTTCCTTTGTTGTCTGCTATCTGTAACACAAGTGCTTAAGCTACTTAGTACGGAATCAGGTCAACCTATGAGATGTTGTGAGAATTATTATATAATGTTAAGGTGACGGGTAGGGCACACTAGCGACGTCAATCGATTTAAATTGTTAGCTACTAAACCGGATCTACTGTAAACAATTTCGGGGTTACAACCTCTCGGCGAACACTTATACCATTTTTTAAATAACCATGCACAAATGCGGACCCAACATTTGCACGCTAAAAATTGATTCACGCTAAAAGTGGCCACTTTTTGCGATAATCAATTTTTCGCGTACAAAAACGGACTCAACATTTGTGCATGGTTAATTAATAAATTTAGTTTAATATAGATCCGGTTTAGAAGCTAACAATTGAAAACGAATGGTGTCGCTAGTTAGGGCTACCCGTTGCCTTAAAAGGGGCTGGTACGAATTTTGTTCCGGGACTATCCTTACTTCGCGATTAGGGAGTTTATGTTTGAAAGGAGAACCATAATTATGTTAATCAAGTTTATGTAATAAAGCATTTTTTATAATAACTCCAGTGACAGATACTACTATTGACGACCCTTTTGGATCAGTGGTAGTGAACGCTGCCTCGATTTGCCTCGGGATCGATGCCCCGCACAGTATAATTTTTTGTGCATGAACATGTCTGTTTGTATTGATGTATCTATGTATTATTAGAATGTATTTAAAAAGAAAAGTATTTAATTTATATATTTGTAATTCCGATGTTGATTCCGATATCCGTAACTCTTGAGCTATCTCCGAGTCAGATCAATGTATGTGATGTTGTGAAATATTTATTTATTGATAGGTATGTGCGTAGGGATGTCTAGCAATCGATTTTGTTTCGCTAACAGTCTGTAGCTATGTTTGTTCATTTCTTTACCAGGCCGTTGCCCTCAAACACCCTAACCGATAAAACATAACACAGCAACAGTACAACATATTTCGTATCGATAGAATACTTAAGTTCGGAAATGATTCTTTAATATACAACATCAAACGAAAGGAAATGAAAATACAGAAACAAACATAAAAGCTTATTTGCCTACCTACATAAGCTACCTTTACCTACGTCTTTACATATGAAGAAAATTATTGCCAAATACATTTTGAAGATGAATTTTTCTCTACCAGATGTGTAGGTGAGTAAATTATGCTACCTATTTGTTGCTAAGAAAATTCGTTGATTCTTCTAACGGAGGTTGGCGATAATGGCTGTGTGTCAATGTGTATCAAAATTTACAATAAAGTTCCTAAGGATATAAAGAGCCATAAAATTCATATATTTTAATCCAAACTTCACAAATGGCTTTTTTTTTTAATAATGGCTCTGCGTCTTGCCGCCACTTGCCAATGTCAAGTGATTAAAGAGACACGTTTCTTTTTTTTGTTGAAATTGGACGGTGATGCGAGTTGGTGTTGATGAGTCTCTTTAATTGAGTTTGTTATTATTATTTTAAAAAATAAATAAGTTTAAATACAGACAGAACACCATCTAAAACAAACAAAACAGTACAATAGACAACACAGTATAACTTGGGAGATTCTTATTATTTGTTGTTATAATCTAATATATAAGTTAATATATTTACATAAATATTTAATAGCAGATTTATGGGAAAGGGAAAGGAGGTTGGGGAACACAAATGGCTTATTGACCAAAGAATTTATGACAGAAAATTTCTTGACTTAAGATATTTTTTTTTAATTATGGCTGCTACTGTGCTGCCCACGGCGAACACTTATAAATATTTTAATGCGTATCAATATAATATTGAATATAATAAGTATAATAAAACTAGCAATGTAGGTATAGTAAAAATATAATGAAATTTATTTCAAACACTTATGATGACATAAATAAAGAATCCTATATATTTGCATGCTAGAATACGGTATATGACTATTTTTTTTTTATTACTGCAATCAAAAGACCTCTCAATGATAGAAACATCGTTGAAAGAATCACTTGATTCTCATTTAAACTACCTGAGATATCACAACTTTAAAATCACATTATTTTGGGCAAACCCAAAACGCTCCATACAAATGGCTACTAAGATGTGACGTCACACTAGAGTATTTTGTATGCATTTCATTTGAATTTTGTATGGTAGCTATATCAAATGTTTCGTTTATGTCAATGGTTCTATTATAATAGTTGGTGCAAATTGTATGGATTATTCAATGGTATAATTATTTTTTAAAAATTTCATACTTTTAAAATGGACTTGCCCATGAATCTTTGAATGACCATAAAACCGGCTAGAAGTTTATTTTTAATTGAGAATTTTTGCCATTGGCACATATTGACCTATATTTTGATAAAATATTTATATTTTGTAAAATCTTGAGCTTAGTCATATACCCTATTATTGGCAAAACATGCGCACGCACCTATTATTTGTATGTAACAAGTTTATACCATGTTTTAAACAATTATGATTATGGCGATTTGAACCTCTGTCACGGCTGCTCTGAATAGAAAAAGAGTGCTTTTTAGGGTTCCGTAAAAACGGAACCCTTATAGATTCGTCATGTCCGTCCGTCTGTTCGTCCGTCCGTATGTCACAGCCACTTTTCTCCGAAACTATAAGAACTATACTATTGAAACTTGGTAAATAGATGTATTTTGTTAACCGCAATGTCGTACCGGTTCGAAATACCGCTGCGGTAAGTTGATTCTACAGTGAGGAGGTGGGTGGCAAAAAATGACGTTAAAAGCGCACTGTGGTGGATCTTCACCCATCCAGATGGTACGGGTGGAATGTGAGACGCGCTGCATGTAGGTCGTTACTGAGTTGGTCTGTGCCACGTAGCTCGTAACTGGCGAAGATTTTAAACCAAGCTATTCTTCTTCTTCCTGGGCTTTTCTTCCCTTGTATCTTGCTCTATAGTATAAGTTGCAATAGGTATAATATATAGTTGTACCTTCATCATGTGTCCTTTACCCAAAGTTTGTCTGCTAGAGATCGCTCATAGTGATTAGGCCACCTTTATTTGTACATATCCTGTTACACCTAGTCTTAAGTTTTCATACTATATTATGAGTGCAATGAAAGTATATTCATTCAACCATTCATTCATATGTCATACTTTGAGCCACGCATTATTATATCTCAGATATTTAACTGTTCTTCTTTTAATAGTATTAAGGTGACGGATAGGGCACACTAGCGACGCCAATCGATTTTAATTTTTAGCTACTAAACCAATGTTGGGTCCAACGCGTATGCGAAAAATTGAAAATTTAAAAACCCCCGACACAACTAAAGCTCTTTCATTTGATACCTATATTGAGGCAGTTGGAACAACAAATAGGTTATTCGTCATTTTCTGACAACGGCCATCTAAGAATTTTTCACAATTAATATATTCTGCTACTCAAGCCCTTTTATGATACCAATATTGTGGGAGTTGTGTTAAAACATAAAACCCAAATCTTTGTGACGGCGGCCATCTTGGATCGATTTTTATCCAACATAGCTAAGAACACTCCCTCCTTATTCATCATTCAAACAAAAAACAAAATCAAAATTGGTTCATTTGTTCCCCAACAAATGCCATAGCTACGATGCCATAGACAGACACACAGACACGTCAAACTTATAACACCCCCCCCTCGCCAAAAGCGGCCACTTTTGGCGTGAATAAATTTTTCGCGTAAAACACGGATCAAACATTTGTGCATGGTTATTTAATAAATAGTTTAAGTGTTTGCCTAGAGCTTGTAACCCCGAAGTTGTTTAAAATACATCCGGTTTAGTAGCTAAAAATTAAAATCGATTGCGTCGCTAGTGTGCCCTACCCGTCACCTTAAACATGTTAACTTTCTTTCTCATTCTTTGCAAGTTACTTCATTCTGAACTTTGCCTCTTGTATATATTCAATAGGAATACATATACAAGCTATAAGTCGGTACAAGTACCTATTGTATCCTATGGTTCGAAATAATTAATGTGTCCCAGTTTTGAGAGCGGCAACTACAAACGGATTAAATTTAAACTGTCTTCAGTTGAGGTGGCGAGGCGAGAACCAACAACTAACTATTAGAGAGTCTCCAAGTTGAGCGTCACTCGACATCGCTCCACAGATTAGAATCAATCGCCAAAGAGTAAGCTATGCAGACATTTCGTTTTAGGGTTTTTTATTTAGGTGCCGGAATCACAAGCAAGACACAAGTTTTACGTGTCAATATTAGCATTTTTATACGCTATTAATAAGAAAGAAAAACCGGCCAAGTGCGAGTCGGAGTCGCCCATGGAGGGTTCCGTAGCAGCAAGTAAGATATATTGAAGGTAAATTGCGGTTTACGTTTTAAAAAGTAAAAAAAAAAAACTTACTAGATCTAGTCCAAAACAATTTTCGTTGTTAGTTTTTATGGTAATGTATATCATTTTTAGTTTTATAATTCATTTATTATAGAAGTTAGGGGGGGGGGGGGGGGGACACAATTTATCACTTTGGGAGCGTCTCTTGCGCAAAATATTGTGTTTAGATAAAAATGATGTCAAAAACCTCAATATTATTTTTAAGGACCTATCCATAGATACCCCACAAGTATAAGTATGATGAGAAAAAAAATAGTTTCAGTTTTAAGTATGGGGACCCCCCCCCCCCCCCATTATTTTATTTTATCCAATTTTCTGTAAAAATCGTAATGCAACAAAATACATCTATTTACCATGTTTCAATAGTATAGTTCTTATAGTTTCGGAGAAAAGTGGCTGTGACAAACAGACAGACGGACAGACATGACGAATCTATAAGGGTTCTGTTTTTTGCCATTTGGTTACGGTACCCTAAAAATGTTGACCTTTACTTTTGAGTATATTTATTTTTAAAATTATTAATTTATTAAATTATTAATATGCTTTTTTATGATAAAGGTGGCAGACGAGCCGACGGATCACCTGATGGTAAGCGATTACCGCCTCCCATGGACACCTGCAACACCAGTTTTGTCACAAGTACGCTGCTTACCTTTTAACCCCCCTTCCCCTGGATTGGGCCTCCGGTACCCTCACTCACGCAGCGAAATACAGCGCATGCACTGCTTCTCGCCGGTTTTCTGTGAGGACGTGGTATTACTCCGTAGACTGGAAGTGACGTAGTTCTGAGGAGCAGCGTATGGTGATGTTGGTGCTATATGTCCAATAATAAAATATTAGGCGAGATTAAGTCATTGTTTGATGTTTAGTTTATTGGAATACATTGCAAATACAATAAAAAAGGCACTTCGTGACATGGATAGGAGGGCGTTGTACGATATTTTTTCCATAGGAAAATGTTAAGGTTCCAATTTTTGCCATGTCCCAAATAATCGTGGAGTGGATATACCTTATTAGGGTTCCGTAGTCAAATGGCAAAAACGGAACCCTTATAGATTCGTCTGTCAGTATGTCCGTCTGTCCGTCTATCCGTCTGTCCGAAGCTAAAAGAACTATAATATTGAAACTTGGTAAATAAATGTATTTTGTTAACCTCATTACGATTTTTACAATAAACTAGGAAAAAAATTTTTGAGGGCGTCCCCATACTTAGAACTGAAAAGTTTTTTTTGATACGTTATAAACCGTAAATTACCTGCCATATATCGTACTTGCTGCTACGGAACCCTTCATGGGCGAGTCCGACTCACACTTGGCCGGTTTTTTTTGTAAATCAACGTGAGCAACAGCGTTATTAATTTGTCATGCCGAATGATAACGTCACGGGAGGATTTTTATATTTGATTTTTTTCCTCCTAAATATCTATTTCAAATTTCTGAAATTTCATTTCTTAAATTTCTATGAATCCCATCTAGAAATACGAATAGTATCTTTGCTTTCGGAAAATATTTTTCTGTCGTATTGTCCATTGATACCACTTCAGCAGAGCAGTCGTGGTTCGAATCCCATCATACACCTCTGGATTTTTCAAACCTATGTGCAAATTTCCGCTGTGAGGGAAAACATCGTGAGGAAATCTGCACGTCTCCTACCCTCCTAATACCTGGTTATTTGTACCCTTATTATTTTCTTTTTCCTTTGCTTTGTTTTTTTTCTGTGTCTATTTTTCTTTTGTTAGTTTGTTCTTTTGTAACTGATGTTGTACTTGTACAACCTGTGCGGATAAAGAATGGGATCAGAAATGGCGGCGCATCTATTCACTTATCGCTCGCACACCCACGAGTGCGAGTATACACGCAAATAGTGTGCAAGCGAGAAGTGAATAGATGCCTAGAGATTATAACCCCGAAATTGTTTAAAAAAGATCCGGTTTAGTAGCTAAAAATTAAAATCGATTGGCGACGCTAGTGTGCCCTACCCGTCACTTTAAGAATGTATGAAATCTCTAAATTGACTTCAATGTCAAGTGCACGAGAATGGGATTGAAATTTTGTTGATTTGTTCATACAAAGTTCTAACTCTTCTTCAAACGGTTTGGCTGCAGGAGTATTTCCGGACGGATACGACTTAGGGACCTTCAAGAGAAGAGCGTACTCTTTTTTAAGAAGGCCGGCAACTCTTTAGAGATCTCTCTGATTTCGCGGATGTTCATGGACGGCGTTGATTACTTTCCATCAGGTGATGCTTGCTCGTTAAAGAAAGCTCGTCGAGTGCTCGAGAATAGGATAGGAGGAATCGACGACCCGTTTAGAATAATGGTAGTTTATGTTCAAGGGTTGCGGGTTGGATCTCGTGCATTCGACATTTAAGTCGATTATAGAGATGTCATACATTCGTTCATACATTTGTGTGCATGAACATGTCTGTTTGTATTGGTTTGGGTGTTTTCAATGCATTACTCGTATAAGTAGGTATTGTCAAAAGAAAATAATTAAATGTATATAATGTGTAATCCCACTGTTGATTCTGATATTCGAAACACAGGTGCTTGAGCTGCGTATCTCGGAGTTAAGTCATTGTTTTATTTGATAGGTGGCAAACGAGCAGACTTATCACCTGGTGGTAAGCGATTGCTGCCGCCCATGGACACCCACATGGAATGTATGTGATTTTTATTATGAGATAGGTGGCAGACGAGCAGATGGATCACCTGATGGTAAGCGACAACTGCCACCCATGGTCACTCGTGACACCAGTGGAGTCACAAATGCGCTGCCAGGCTTTTAACCCCCCTTTGCGCGGATTGGCCTCCGGTACCCTCACTCACGCAGCGAAACACAGCACAGTGTTGCTTCACGCCTGTTTCCTGTAAGGGTTTTCTGGGATGTTGTGAAATAAAAAAAAATATTGTTTATTTCGGTCCTAATATCTTTTATTTTGGGGAGGAGACCACGTCAATGCAAGCGTAGCGTATGCGCACGGCTTTAACACATGGTTGAGTGATCGAAAAACCATCAATTGAACACGCAGCTGTCCCTTCTGTTTCGGGACAGTCCCGTCCCATTAATTCCTTACCTCGACTGCGGCGGATTGATTTATATTCCCCATTTAATTACTCGCAGTGAACTTCGTTGCCAGTATTTAATATTGGGTCTGATTTATCGCGATTGAGCTCTATTGTCGGGGGTGTAATTAAGACGATATTTTGTTCTAGATGTTATTAATGTTTTAGTCAAACAGAAAATGTAACAGAGGTTATCGTCAACTGTGTAATTATGAATCCTCAAATATTTTGGCCACGTTGTTCGCAATGAACACTGCATGGAGCGACTCATTGTTCAGGGACAGGTAAAAGGTAAGCGATCGCTCGGGCGCTCACTAACACGTTGGACAGACCTCATGAGGGCTGTAACGCAGACATCCATTGTCCAAAACTCCCGAGACGCTGTGGACCGCAACAAGTGGAGACACATCGTGCGAGCCGAATCAGAACACAAATATGCTACATCGTCAACCACGATCTAGGACGCCCTGTTGGTCTAGTGGTTTAAGTACCGGGCCGGATCTCGGCGCCCTGGGTTCGATTCCCGGGTCGAGCAACAAGTATGTTTCGAATTTTTCGAACATAGCTCGGGTTTGTGATCACCAGTCCGCATTTGGCAAGCGTGGTGATTATGCCTATTCCCATCATAGTAGCGATGACTTGATTTCTATGATGGAGGTCTTTGCCCTGCAGTGGGACAGTATATAGGCTGATACAACTACGATCACTCTGTCAAGAGTGAACGACTAAAGAGGAGGTGGATTATTTCAGTAAGGTCTGAAGGACAGGTTTTAGTTTCCTTTAATTCACACTAGGCTGATAAAGGACTCATCATCATTGTTGAAGATGGAATATGAGGCGCCTACCTAGCATCAGTGGCAGCACCACTACAATAGGGATAAGGGAACTCACCAGGAGGACGGCAGCATTAAAACGCACTGTTAAGCGTAACTTTTATATTAAGGAATTTTAAAAACACCTTCTTTCTACCTATCACCGTGATACTTGAAATCATACTCAGTAAATATATGAATATCAAAAGGAAAGAACGGTAAATTCAAATATATAAAATTCTTTTAAACTATAGATGATAAAGAAGAGGTCTATCGCCAACAATCATCATCATTTCAGCAAACGCCCACTGCTGGACATAGGCCTCCCCCAATGTTCTCCACACAGATCGGTCCTGTGCCGCCCGCATCCAATGGATTCCCGCGATCTTCACCAGATCGTCGGTCAACCTCCTGTACGTGGCCTCCACTAGAGGAACTTTTCGCCCCAGCGAATGGATAAAGGACTATTTTGACTAAGTTTTTCAGGCTCCGTACCCAATGGGTACAAAGGGAACCCTATTACTGAGACTTCGATGTCCGTCGACGCCTTAGCATTGAAAAAAATATTATAAAAGATTGTCATGCAATAAATACAAGTAAAAAGAAAATGAAAAATTACATATACAAAACAAAGAAATAATAACACATACATAATCAATTTTAAAACATTAAAATTATATTTAAAAAAACAAAACAACATAAAAAGGGCATTCGCGGGTGTCAAACCAATATTATCATAAGCGACAGTGGCGCCATCAATTAACTGCGCGCATTATTATCTGTGCCATAGTATTCTATTCTATATTATAATGGAAATAAGCATTATGTTCCTTTATGTCATGTGGCCACTGGTGATGACCGCATGGTGCCACGCGTGGGCCACGCCCTGCCACGCAAGCAAAATGAAAATGAAAGAACCACCAAATCATGTGTCGTGTGATGTTCATGTAATTTCTCTACCGAGGGAAGGCTGGGTGGATTCGCCTCTCTCCTACGTATATGGGCAGCCCCTATACCCGGAATATTCCCCCCCGGCTCATCGTGAATAACCCGGAGGTACGTTAACACCCTTTTGCTCAGTGAACATATACTTTTTAAGATGATATTTTTTTTTATATGAGAGGTGGCAGACGAGCAGACGGATCACCTTATGGTAAGCAATTCCGCCGCCCATGGACACCCGCAACACCAGTGGACTCACAAGTGCGCTGTCAACCTTTTCCCTTCCCCCCCATTGGGCCTCCGGTAACCTCACTCACACGGCGAAACACAGCGCAGGCGCTGCTTCACGCCGGTCTTCTGTGAGGCACATTTAAAAGAGTGTAACGTTTGTACCCTCACTCACTCGGTAAAGCACAAGCGCTGCTTCATGCCGCTTTCACTTCAGTCAAGCTGGCCTATTCATGCCAGAGAGTGGCTTTCCCAACGTAACATTGATGTCATCAACAAGTTTCTTGATGATTTAAACCGGTAGCTAAGGGCTTTCTTTATTCATAAATGTTCAATAAACTTTTGTTAGCTTAAATTTCTATATCACCATAGAGCAGTTTTGATGTTTGAAACAAAAAAAAACCTAACAATATAAAAAAAAAATAATAACAACGCCCATGGGCGGCGGCAATTGCTTACCATCAGGTGATACGTCTGCTCGTCTGCCACCTGTCATATAAAAAAATGAAAACTGTATTGTAACACCGTTTTACCGCTACCAAAGGCTTAGCAAATATTTATGAATATTAACCAAAATTTTCACCTGAAAATCTTCACCTTATTTTAAATTCCATACCCAAACACTCAATTCCAACTTAAAAGCCCACTTACTTTATATACGCCCACTTGGAGATCCGTAATGAATTCGTAACTACCCACTTTGAATTCAGGTATATTAGGAAAAAGCCTTATATTACAAATAAATAAAATCTATATTTAACTAAGGCCTAGCCACCAGAGTATCTACTCGTATTGTCTTACTCTATGGTATACCCGAACAGACATGAATAGTAAGTATCAGCCTATTTACTGTCCCACTGCAAGTCAATGGCATCCCTCATAGAAATCAAGTCATCGCTCTACTATGATGGGATTAGGCTTGATCACCACGCTTGCCGAATGCGGATTGGTGATCACAAACCCGAGCTATGTTCGAAAAATTCGAAACACACTTTTTGTTCGACCCGGGAATCGAACCCAGGACACCGAGATCACAGCCCGCTACTTAAACCACTCGACCAACATTTTTTAAAGCATGAATTAACTTAGCGTGTAATTCCTTATTGCGTCCAAAGCTGTTGCTTTGGCGCTCGAGGTGCGCTTGGACCATGATTCAGGATGTGGGGAGTCTGGTATTTACAATGAAGCGACTGCCATCTGACCTTCGCAACTGTTAACAGGGGAACCAGACCAACTGAATTATGGTTACACGTTCCAGAAAGTATTCGAAACTTGCCGGTTTCCTCACGATGTTTTCCCTCACCGCCGAGCTAACGGTAAATAAATCATCATCATAATCATTTCAGCCAATAGACGTTTACTTCTGGACATATGCCTCCCCCAATGTTCTCCACACAGATCGTCGGTCCACCTTATGGAGGGCCTGCCACGGCTGCGACTTCCTGTACGTGGCCTCCACTTGAGGACCTTTCCGCCCCAATGGCCGTCTGTTCTCATCGCTATGTGCCCTGCCCATTGCCACATGAGGCTGTATTATTATATTTATTAATACCATTATATTTATTAATGGTAAATAAATGAATTGAGACACCATCACAAACATTGTGCTGGTCCCAAACTAAGATTTTACCTTGTACTATGGAAACCAGAAACAACGACGGTACCACAAACACCCAGACCCAGAACAAATATATGTTTCAACAACAAAAATTAGTGTTGTGCGGGTATTAAGCTCGCGGCCCTTGCGTCTTAACCAGCGCTCAAATCACTGCTCTAAACGGGTCGTCAAACTTCAATAGTCACCGTTATTTTTTTTCGTTTACACCACATAATAGGTATCGAAATAATAGGTACCGAAATAATAGGTACCGAAAACCTAGGTATCGTGAATAAAGTCCATTTATCATGACGTCAAATCAACAAGAGAAAAAAAAAATTGCTATTCCATACATTATCGCCGGGTGGAAATTCTATTGTTTTTTCGTTTGTTTTGTTGATCTAAAATTCTAAATGGTCTTTATTTACAATACCTAGATGTTTTCAGGATGTACAATCTGGACATCTTTAAGGCAAAAGTGAACAGGCATCTTCTAGGCAAACGCGTTACATCCTAGACCTCATCGTCACTTTCCATCAGGTGAGATTGTGATCAAGCGTTAGCCTACAGTTCATAAAAAATGTAAACGATAAAATGACGGGCTAGAAAAGGTCAAATTCAATACGGTAGAAATATATGCATAGGTAAATAGCACACTTAAAAATTTCATCTCGAGTTCAGGCGGGACTCGAACCCACACCTACCACAATGCGGGTGAATGTTCTACCAATTAGACAACTATACGTTATAATGCCGACAAAATTTGTAAGTGCTTGATTCGACATGAGCTGTCGATAGTCTCATCAATATTGTAGGTATATTTACAATAAGTATCCAGTATACAAAAGATTGCTATTAAAATATCAACTATTGATTTAGCAGTCCCATCTTAATTGGTGGTCAGATATTTGTAATAATATTTCCACTGGATATTGTAAATATACCTACAATATTGATGAGACTATCATGTGCGTACCCATTGAGGGTCCACATTGGAATTTTGAGCTTTTGAATGTGTCAGGCTATAGTAAAAGTTCTCAAACGATTGTAAATTCAACATTTAATTTGTAAAAGTCGGCACTCAAAAGTTACATTCGTTTAAATGTGGACCCTCAGTCGTACTGACAGGTACCCATATCTTATAATCTATTTAAAATTTACAACTTCTGTAAATGACTTCTCTTAGTAAAAGATTTGTAAACTAATTTTATAAAATGTCACCCGCCCCCCTGTTCACTCAACAATAGAAAGTAGCAATCAGGAGGTGGTCCCTCAATCGATCGCGATAAGTTCACATTAAGTGAGAACCACAAAAAAATTTAAAATATGGGTGTGACTGAAAGTTAGTAAAAGTACTTGAACCATTGTAAATTCCAACTTAAGTTTGTACAAAAAACCATTCAAAAGTTTCAATCGATTTAAAGTGGTCCCTCAATTGAAATAAAAATCAATCAATTTACGTAACATTTGGTAGTTAAATAGACAATTGCTATAGTCTATTCTTTAGTTAAATTGTTTAACTAACTATTGCTTTATCGAATAGTATTAAAAAATGTACCGTTTTACTTCAAATAATAATCTAACTCCTGGGAAGAAATAGTACGGTCGAGGTGACCACACTTACGCTTTAAATTTGTCAAAAGTCCTCGAAACGAACAAATTTTTATACACACGCTAAGCTACTGTCCTATTAGTAGTAATTATGTTTGAATTAAAAAGGTTAGGGTTAAATTGTCAGCGCTTTTTTTTATATTTTGTTAATTTATTATAATTACGCATTATGTGTCATTATCGTGATTTGATCAGGCAAGAGATGTCAAACAAATATAAATAAATAATAATGTCAACAAACAGCAATTATTTTTATTTACTTATCCTACAAAATCCTAATGTGTGGTCACCTCGACCGTAGTATTTCATCACAGGAGTTAGATTTTTATTTGAAATAAAACGGTACATTTTTTGATACTGTTCGGTAAAGTAATAGTTAGTAAAAAAAATACTAAATGATAGTCTACAGCATTCGTCTATTTAGCTTCTACAAGCAACGTAAATTGATTTATTTTTATTATAGTCTACTCAATCGAGGGACCACCTCTAATCGAACTTTGAATGATTTCTTTTACAAACTAAAAATTGAATTTACAATGGTTTAAGTACTTTTACTAACTCTTAGTCACACCCGTATTTTAAATATTATTGTGCTTCTCACTTAATCTGACCTTATCGCGATCGATTGAGGGACCGCTTTCTGATTGCTTCTTTTTATTATTGAGTGAATAGGGGGGGTGACATTTTATAAAATGAGTTTTACAAATCTTTTACTAAGAATAGTAATTTACAGGAGTAGTAAATTTTAACTAGATTATAAGATATGGGTACCTGTCAGTCACGACTGAGGGTCCACATTTAACCGAATGTAACTTTTGAGTGCCGACTTTTACAAATTAGAGGTTGAATTTACAATCGTTTGAGAACTTTTACTATAGCCTGATACATTCAAAAGCTTAAAATTCCAATGTGGACCCTCAATGGGAACGCACATGACTATCGACTGCTCATGTCGAATCAAATTTCGTCGGCTTTATAACGCGTTCAGTGGTCTAATTGGTAGAACATTCA
Source organism: Marasmia exigua (assembly GCA_019059595.1). Classification (NCBI taxonomy): domain Eukaryota; kingdom Metazoa; phylum Arthropoda; class Insecta; order Lepidoptera; family Crambidae; genus Marasmia; species Marasmia exigua. The sequence continues at coordinate 4,865 of JADPWL010003183.1, read as the reverse complement.
CCCGGATTGTGGAAGGTGTGGGTTCGAGTCCCGCCTGAACTCGAGATGAAATTTATAAGTGTGCTATTTACTTAAGATAAAATTGCAAAAGATTGCTATAAAAATATCAACTATATGCATAGGTATTAGATAGATTATAGATATGCATCTACAAGTATACGGTTTATTTATTTATTTATTTAGCAAAGGTACACCAACAGCAATACACATTTAGGACATTCACAGTATATCTATAGTACATATTAGGGTTTCGGTTCAAATATGTTTGCCAATTACAGGTATACACAACAATTTCCAAAACATTTCAGCTTAGTAAATCTTTAAAAAAGAATTATCCATTTTCTGTAACAAATAGAAAGTAAATTTAGAAAACACCTTGTTTTAAATGAAGTTCTTAATTATTAAAATCGAAATCAAGAAATAATTATACTTACAATCGATGTAGGTAACGTACGATCTGCAGCAGGACCACGAACCAAATGACGTTATTTAATGTAAAGCTGCGTAATACAAAACCGCTAAGTTTGCATATCAGCATGTTTGATGGATTGCACAAACTGCAAATGTGTAAATATTTCTTGTACATGTTTCTTGTACATGAACAATGTTTTAACAAATTAATTCTTTCGCGGTCTGATACTTTGACATGCGGGACTCGCCAGACAATTTTATTTATTATTATGTCTTGAACAACTTCGCCAGCATTTAACTTTAAAGCATTAAGATTTGTGTTACTTCTTAAAAGAACTAATTCATGTTTACAATTCATAATGATTTTTTGGTAATCTTCTGCGAAACCTAACACTTTATTAAGTGGAATAGAGGCTGAAAATACACCATTGATTGTATTGGATATACCAGAAGGGGACCAACCCCAAACACTAGCACATTTAGACTCATTATCATTTAACGATAGATATGATTTTATTGTGGTTGTGATACCTGCATTTTTTATTCTATCTATTTCAATACCGTTTATTTCATAACGGATGTCTTGAAATAAAAATAAGGCAGGATTGTTAACAAAATGTACATTTGATACTCTTTCCTTTTCTTTTGTTGTACTGTTGTGTTTGTACACATCAGCTCTGCCCTCAATATACAAACTGCTGAGCGCAGGTAACACGTACAAATCTTGCTGATTAATCGGTATCCGTATTTCATCATTCTTGTTGAAACTTGTCACATATGGTTTGTATGAATGAAATTCAAAACTTTCAATGCTGTTGTCATGTGACGGAGATTGAGCGATATTTAAAACGTTCATTTTGTCAATCCAAGTATCTTTAAAAATGCTTTATTTTTTTTGGTCAGCTTCTTCTTAGGGTAATGTAGTGCTCTTTTGTGCGATGTTCTTCTTGAACTGATTTGATTTCGAGAGGTAGCAGAGGTTTTATTGAAATTTAATATTTTTTCCTGAAGTGTAAATACAGCTGGATCTCTTCACCACGTAAATTAATTTGTTTATTTTTTTCGTCTAACAATCTTATATTGATAGAACTTATTGAACTTTGATTGACAGGAAAGTAGATTAAGTTTTTAGGTATTTCTATTATTCGATAACCAGGTGGTACATTCGGCACAAATTCATAAATTATATGACTTGCTTCTCCGTTCACAAATGACCCGCTCACAATATCACATTCGATGCGTATTATGGTTGTTGGTAAAATGTTGACAGGATATTGAGATTCAGTTTTTATATTCGATTTTACAGCTTCAAGACCAAACCCCAAAATCTTACCAATCGAATCTGTTTTATCGAAATAAACATCTTCTGAACAATATATACATGTTTTTAAAGTATTGTTGTTAGCAGTTAATTTCAATGTAGCATTTTTTATGTTGCTCTGAAGATAATCACAAATATCTTGTAATTCATACGATCCTTCGGGTAGTTTTATCACTTCATCATTTCCATAATAAAATTTATTGTTTCTTTCATCTATATTGGGAATAGAGTTGAATGTAGAAAAATACAGAAGACCGCACTCATACTCCCCACTTAATTCTAATGTAGGAGAGTAGTTTGTTGTTGAATAAGCGTCTCTACCAGTTATCGACACAGTGAAAGACATGTTTATACTGAACACGATTCTTTATTTTATCCATTATTTAAATGCTTTTTCCAATAGTTTTTTAAAAAAGTTAAACAGAGATGACCACAATTTATAGCGTCAAACTTTTGATACCGTACAATATTATAACTAATTGACATGTTTCTTAAATAATTTCTTAATTCTAATGGGGGTTTTAAGTCGCCAAAACTATCAAAGTATTCACAGTAGTTGTTTTGTTTGATGTAGGCTACCCAGTGTGTTCCTGGACTATCAGAGCTATCCAAATTAAGTACAGCACATTCTATTTTTCTTGGCTTCAATGGAAGTGTATCTCTCATAAATACTCCCCGAAAATATGGAATGTCAGTAGCATGTTCTAATATATCTAAATCTGTTAGTGCACGTCTAGGCAGCCGTTTAACTAGTTTTTTGAAGGGTTCAAATATAAACCAGCACCCTTTTTATGAGGTTTAATGTACAATCCTTTGCCAAGAGCCACTGCTTCCATTGTTCTGTTATGACGTTCAGACTCTAGAAGACTTTTCTGAGCTGCTTTGGAGTCATTCACTGCTTTTGCTATACCGGCTGCTCCACCTGCCAAAGAACCCAAAGCCGACAAGCCTGCAAAGATTGGGATTAAAGGTAATAGTCCTCCACATTTTGGCAGAGGAATACAGCGCGGCAACTTGGTTCCTTTTTTATTTTTGAAGATTTTTTTAGCTGCAGCACATGCGTATTTAATAGCTGTGTGACTGCCTTTGGTTTTTAACTTTTTTAGTTGAGATTTAATTTTGTTAACAGCTGCCATAAATGAACGAGCACCCGTACCAGCCTTGAGTTTAGCTTTCATAGCATTTTTGACTATCCATGATGCAACTTTTTCACCCTTTTTAGCATCTTTAGCTTTCAATCTTTTCCGAGCCATTTCCATAAGTTCTTTATCAGCCTTTCGTCGAATGTTTAAATCGTTGTCGTTGTAAGCAATATCGTGATACATACAAGCTTTGTCTAAATTATTTATACCTCTGTCTCCCCTTTTCAAACGTTTCTGTAGCTTTGTTTCAGGACCACAAAATTGATATCCAGGTAAATGTAGCTCGAACGGTAAATGGTTAATCACGCTGTCTATAATACCACTTCCCCCCTTCATTGATATCGTTAGAATGAATAGATTTGGATTAAAGTTATATTTATATGTTTTACAAAACAATCTCATTCCTGTCTATCCAACTGTTTTCTTCGTTGCTGAGGCCCAGCCATTTCACAAAATATTTATTACCTTTTCTTTTGATAATCTTCTCGATAAGGTAAATATCAGGATACTTAGTTTTTTGTAATTCGTACTCATAAAAAGTCCCTAATATAACCTGCTTATGCTTATCTTCTAAATGATAAGTTGGTGGGTTTGTATCATTTACCTTTACTACTGTAAATACTTCAGTTGACCAGTTGAGAGTATAACCTTTGTAAAAGTCTGCTTTAAATTTGCTAATACGTAAATGATCACCAACTTGAAACTTGGGTTTCAAGTGTTTTCGATTTCTGTACGCCTTACTAATATTACACAATACAACCTTTTCATTTGTCTTATTTACATCTTTCGGCTTAAATTTTGTTATGCGATGAATAGTGCTGTTATAGTTCTCTATCACAGTATTTAATAATTTACCCACCCATCGATAACAGCCGTATAAACTGAAAAGTTTGAAGATGTGTGATTTTAGAGTGCGTATGACTCGCTCTACAATAGATGCTTTCTTCACGGAGTAAGTAGAATAATGGTTTACATTATATTTTTGTAACAGTTGACCGAAGATATCATTATAAAACTCTTTGCCCAAATCTGTTTGCAAATATTTAGGTTTTCTAGATGAATTTTTAAATATCTGGTGCATAGCGTTGACAACACAGTTTTTTTCTTTCGATTTTAGGGAACTTGTCCATACATACTTTGACAATGTATCTATCACTACCAATATGTATTTGTAGCCTTTATTAAAGTTTGAATATTTTTGTAAATCTATGAGGTCGGCTTGCCAAAGATCATCGATTCCTTTTATAACTGTGCAACGACGTGGGAAATTTCTTCTGGCTGATTTGTGAAGTTCATCAATTATGTCCTTTTTGCTCATTTTTCTTTATTTTCACATGAATTAGATTATCTATTTCAGACTTTGAATAAAATGATTTATTCAAATGGTCTGTTGTAAAGGTTTCCAAATTCTTCAAATGTAATTTCAGTTCCAGCTTAATTTTCTCAACATCATTTCTTAATTCTTGAACCGTTTTGTCTAAATAAGCTTTGTTAACTGCTTCGTCGTCTTCAGTTGGATATGATAACCCTTTTAATTTAGAAGATTTTAAATCGTAGTGTCCGGTAACAGATTTCACCAATGTTTCATTGTAGTTTCCAATGTATTCTGTCAATCGTAAACGTTTATGGACATGATGACCAAATTTATCTATGTTCATTGCTGTCTTGATGGGTTGACTCTTAAAAGAAGACTACTCAATTTTCCAGGTTTCTTCTTATATGTTCTACATTTATGATACCAGCTTCATGAAGATCCGAAATAATTGCAATTATTTCGTTATTTACGCCAGTGTTACCTGCTTCCCAAGATGCAAGTAGTAACTTTAATCGTTCAACTAATTCGTTTGGATCATCCCAGTAAACTAGATCAGTATCTGATTTCACTGTCTTTAAAAGTGAAATGCCTTTACCTTGTGGAATACTTTCAACACTTGTAGTTGGATTTCTAGAGAATTTGAACAAAGGCTTAATTACATTCGTATATTTAAATC